>SJYA01004848.1:8099-27056 GCA_006410615.1 Neotragus moschatus
AAAAAAAAAAAAAAAAAAGATAAGAGGTATATAATCAATATAATTAGGATAAAACTCTTTAAGGACCCTGAGAACTTAGAAGTACACAAGACTACAAAATATACATGATTACACTGCTTAGAAGAACATTTGTAATAGCACAGAAGAACCAATTTTAATGTAAAAAAATGTGAGTTTATTAAGGAAAGAAATTTACTTATGGGATTCATGGCCAGAAAGGCTTTCATGAAATTCATAGCTGTGGACATTTTAATATCCTTTTCTGAACATTTCAAGTAATAAAGTAGAAAAATATCTCTCTAGGAAGTATATATCAGAGAAGGCAATGGCATTCCACTCCAGTACTCTTGCCTGGAAAATCCCATGGATGGAGGAGCCTGGTAGGCTGCAGTCCTTGGGGTCGCTAAGAGTTGGACACGACTGAGCCACTTCACTTTGACTTTTCACTTTCATGCATTGGAGAAGGAAATGGCAACCCGCTCCAGTGTTCTTGCCTGGAGAATCCCAGGGACGGGGGAGCCTGGTGGGCTGCCGTCTATGGGATCGCACAGAGTCAGACATGACTGAAGTGACTTAGCAGTGACTTAGGAAGTAAAGGGTCACAGGGTCACAGATTTGATCCCTGGCCTGGGAAGATTCCACATACCACAGGGGCAACTAAACTCACACACTGCAGCTACTGAAGCTCATGCTGTAGCGTCTGTGCTCCGCAACAAGAAACATGCTCTGCTACTGCAATGAGGGCCCCTGCTTGCTGCAGCTAGAGAGAGCCGGTGTGCAGAAATGAAGACCCAGCATAGCCAAAAATAAATAGATAAAGTTAAAAAAGAAATTCTAGACCTATTATAGATTAAAAATAGATCAATTCTGAAAACTCCAAAGCATTCTTACCTTTTTTTAACTCACCTGTATTTTTTAGCTAGATCATCCCTTTCTGCCTTCTGTTTAGCAAGCACGTTGTCCATAACTTCCTTTATCTCTAACATCTTAACAGCGAATTGTTCTAGAAGCAAGGTAATAAAATAAAAAATCGGTTAACTGAGAGATAGCAAATGTTAAATTTGGTCACAAAGGACTTAGCCTTATTGTTAATTTAAAAAGCCATTATTTTCCTACCCTCTTCCACTATATCAATGGTCCAGATATCAAAGCTAATGGATTTATGTCACTCTAGAGAAGTACCCTGAGGCGTGTGAGACCAACCAAGAAGGAGCAGGCATGTGAGACCAACTCCAAGAAGGAGTTCTAACCCTGTTATCCCGCTGACTAAGCTTGGTGATCCTGGACAAGTCATTGACCTCTCTGGTCAATGAGGCGGCAATGCCCTGGATGACTGAAATAATCAAACTTAAATATGAGTGCATATTTACCTGCATCTTCAGGGGTTCTTATTTCAAACTCTAGTAAATTTTCTTGTTTTTCTTCTATATCTTGTAGAATGGCACTGATGGTCTGATGCTATCAGATAAAATATTAGAAACTTCATTACAAGACGGTAGATGTTTTTCTCTAACAGGCAACTGATAAATGCACAGTAAAAGTGCTAAACAAAGCACTATGAAAAATGCTGACTTCCCGTTATGTTCCAAATGTATCAGGCCTCATTTAAACTTAACTATATATATATGTGTGTATATATATATATATATATATACACACATATATATATATGTATTGGGGAAAAAATTAAATTTAAATACATCTTGATTTATGTAGCAGATCTCCTGGAAAAGAGACTGTTAAGACTGGCAACCACAAAAACAATCACAACTTCTCAATGACTCCTTTTATAGGTGTAGGAGGAAAAAAGAAGAACTCAGCAAATAATATTTAAAGATTACATATATGGAAGAAGTTCACTTTCAGGCTTTATGATTATTATTGTACACTATTAAGATTTCACATACAGTCTTAGAAATACAAAACACTCTCAAAAACCCACAAACAGGATTTAAAACCACCTCTTCATATACTTGTCAGTATTAATAGCATTAATTAAACTATTAATATTAATAGTTTAATATTAATATTAAACAATTCAGTGAGATAGTTTCTTGGTTCATTGTTAGAGAAATTAAAATAGAGGGATATTAATACTGAAATGCCTTCAACATACTGGCTTGGCCAACAAATTCGTTTGGGTTTTTCCATAACGTCTTAGGATCATTTTTGCTTCTGACACGTCTTTCACAGATTTGTATATTAAAGCATACTGGTTGAGAGCACAGGCTCTAGAGTCAGATTACCTGGATTTTAATTCTGCCACTGCTATGTAATAGAAATGTAATTTTGGATTGTTACCTGTAATGAGGAAGGTAATGATATTAATAGAAACTACTTTCATTATTATGAAGGCTAAATGGATTAACATAAAGCATTTAGAGGAGAGCTCAGCATGTCATAAATACTCTGTGAATGCCAACTATTATCATTATGATAATTACTTTTGTACTCACTCTATATGGAGGGAGAGAAGGAGGCTGCCTACATGCTGTGATCTGAAGGTGTTAGAAAGTAGCATCAAACTAAAATCATCTCATTTCTTTTGCATCTGGCCATAAAGTCACCCCTCATCCTCAATTTGGTTTGAAATTTTCAGCACTCAAAAAAAGTTTACATTTACAAAGCATAAACCTTTAATGACTTTAAAAGTCTGCGTATTTAAAGTTTTTCCTTAAATTTGGTTTTCATTAAACTTTTATATCTTCACGATATTTCCCTGAGGCTTGGCATCTAAAGTGATACACATTATTCCTGAAACAAATACTCATACAGTTAATAACAATAGGGTTAGGGTGATTTTTCCATAACGTTTTAATCTTTACATGAAACTATACCTTAAAGATACTAATGGTCAATACAGTGAGCTGAGCTGATACAGAAGGACCCTTGACTACTCCAAACACCTGCAAAAATACACTAGACAAAATACAATAAATTTTAACCACCCACGCCCAGCTAAAATTGGAAAAACAAAGGGAAAGGAAATGAAGCTGGTAGCAGCCCATGAGGTATGTGGAGCAAACATAGGTATTAGGAATTAAGGCCTGTGTTTTTAATACCTACAAAGGAACAGGAGATAAGGCCTCAGGGCCACATAAGGAAAGGGTTAGAATCAGTCAGTTCGGTTCAGTTGTATTTGACTCTTTGCGACCCCATGGACTGCAGCATACCAGGCCTCCCTGTCCATCACCAACTCCCAGAGTTTACTCAAACTCACGTCCATTGAGTCGGAGTTAGAATGGAGCCCCATATAAAACGAGTGACCATGAGTGGGTGTCCTTTAGCTTAAATAAGGATTAGTAAAAACTCTACTTGTCACCCACTCAGCCTTTGGGTAGAAAATTAGAGGTCAAAGGGTATCACCCAGAATACAGTGTAGAGACTTAAAGAGATGGAAAATACAAAAAAGATATAGGGAGACTGGTCTAACAACCATCTCAAAAAATATGAGTTTCATAAAAGGAGAATACTGCTAATGGAAGAGGGGTAATAGTCAACAATCTAAGAGCTAAAAGTTTCCATAATACAAGGAGAAATCTGTCTTCAGACCAAACGAACATGTTTAGTCCTTTTAGAGTAAAATTAACTAAAAACACACCTACATTTAGACATAACCTAGTGAAACAGCAGAATATTAAAAAAAAATCTTTAAAACTGTAAGCCTGAAAGATATATTATCTACAAGGGAGTGACATTTAGATTGACAATTAACTTTTCATTCATTACAAGAGATATCAGGAACAATGTAAAATATTTTTGAAATGTTGAGGCAAACACAATTCATTTTAAACAGCATTTAAAATATTTTAGGTATAAAATAGTTGATTAATCATAGTTTATGTTCAATGAATAGTATTTTCCTCTCTATACTAACAAAAAGTATGTAAGGGAAGTCTAATCCACACACACAGTCTCATTCAAAATATTTCTTTGAGGAGCCTACTTTGTTTAAGAAGTTAGTGTCTAGGATGCTATATGTTTTAATCAAACTAGATGGATAAATTAATATGTGTGCAACTAAGTTATTTCCTTTAAAAATATACCTTCACATGAGGGGTTTCACACAGAGCAAACTAACACTATCAACCATGCAGGGTCCAGGTTGGTTAAACCAGGCTGCTTTCCTCTTCTTCGTCTAGGTTCCAAGGTCTTTTCTTTCTCCTATGTATCCGAGATACTTTTTGGAAGTTGGATGGATGAAGACACACTAGAACACTGCAACAGTGACACCGTTTGTGGGATAGGTAAGCGTCAAAGAATCCAATCCAGGAGTAAAGGATAGCAGGTGAACTATAATTCTCTGTTCAGTGCAGACAGTTTCTTGGTTCCTTGTTAGGGAAATTAAAATAGAAGTCTTATTCTGGCTTCAGAAACAGGACAGCAGGCCTCTCTGACCACCTGTCTGGGCACTGCCTAGATTCTGAATTTGGTGCCTGCCCTCAAGTACAGCAAATCAGGAATCACTTTACATAAAAAAGGGAATGGGTTTTGGAATTCTTGAGCCCCTGGAGGTCTGGTCAACCCTGGGATCTAAGGAAATTCTGTGACTGACTCACAGGTCAAACAGCACTGGAAAAAGGTATAAAGTAAAACCAGTGCTGCATTTTTGCATGCACTGATGCTCACATCAGCCTGTGGCCTGGGATGATAAGCAGGAGTCCCTGAAACTGCGATTTGAAGTCGCCCATAGGGCAGATGCACTGCCCAGAATCTGTCCCAACTGTGACTCCAAGCTGTTGTTAATAAGGGACTTCCCAGTGCTGGTCAAGGCTGGATGTAGGCTGGCCCAGCTGCTGATACATATACATGCTGCTGTTTCTCTCTCTCCCTGGTGGCTCAGAGGTTACAGCATCTGCCTCCAATGTGGGCGACCTGGGTTCGATTCCTGGGTCGGGAAGATCCCCTGGAGAAGGAAATGGTAACCCACTCCAGCATTCTTGCCTGGAGAATCCCATGGACAGAGAAGCCTGGTAGGCTACAATCCACGGGGTCTCAAAGAGTTGGACACGACTGAGCGACTTCACCATACTATACTATCATTTCTATTTCTTTTCTTTTAATGCTTGTAATTGAAATTAAGTCAAATAATCTTCTATAAAAAACTGAAACTGTTTATGTGTGTAATGAGTGGTTTCTTTGGCTGACAAGTCCTTCAAACCTAAAACAAAAGTAAAACTTTTGGCAAAACATTCATTCTGCTCAATTATGCTGTATTATTATCTTATGACCAAAAAACACATTTTTAACCTGCATGTCCTTAAAAATGGAAAGAATGCTGTTAATAGCCAATGGCTGGCTGGCACAAAGAATGGCATTTTCTAGACTTTAAAGAACAAAAGCATTTCAACTTCACTCACCATGGAAAGGTTTTCCTCTGTTTTTTCTTGGTGTGAGATAGAAGGTGTATCAACAGTTTTGGAATCATCACAAATGCACTGTTTACGTCTTCTTGCCCGGACATCAGGAATTTTTACTTTAAAACATAAAATCAGAAAATATATTAAGAATGTGCAAAAATTTTGCCTAATTTTTATGGTGACAGAAATAGGAAAGAAAAATTAAGTCTATAATTACCATGATATCTTAATGTTGATTAGCACCTCATTATTTATTATCAGTTGACTAATTTTAGCAAATCTACTGAATACTTATCACATGCTGGATATCCAACTGTTTCCATGAGTCATCTTATTTAATCTTCATATGAGCCCTGAAGAGTAGGTAGTTAATTACATCTATTTTACAGAAGAGGAACACGAAGCTTAGAGGGATTCAAGAAGTTGCCTGATGTGTTACACAGCTAGTCCTGAAACCAGATCTGACTTCCAGTCCATGCTCTACTATGACCGTAATTCATGGTCTCTATAAAATTCTCTTTGAACCTTCTCCCATTCTGGATTCCCTTTCTCCACATATGGTTACCCTATATCCCTCATTCTGTTGGGTTACCTGTCCAAGGAAAGGTATATACAAGGAACAACAGAAAAGTGGGAATAGATCTGCTGCTGCTGCTAAGCCGTTTCAGTCGTGTCTGACTCTGTGCGACCCCACAGACGGCAGCCCACCAGGCTCCCCCGTCCCTGGGATTCTCCAGGCAAGAACACTGGAGTGGGTTGCCATTTCCTTCTCCAATGCATGAAAGTGAAAAGTCAAAGTGATGTCGCTCAGTCGTGTCCGACTTCTTGCGACCCCATGGACTGTAGCCTACCAGGCTCCTCTGTCCATGGGATTTGCCAAGAAAGAGTACTGGAGTGGGTTGCCATTGCCGTCTCCGATGGTCTAGATCTAGTACTTTATAATAGAGTGTGCAATAGCTCCAAATATGGCTGTGAAGAGAGAAAAAGAAATGCCTGGGGCTATAAGAAAAGTCTCATACCCTATGGGCTTAGAATATGGGAGCAGACAAAGAAATGAGGATGTGTGTGTCAGTCTCCTGACTTTGACCTACATGTGATCTAACGCACCAGTAAAATGGGACACGATGACTGTCCTTGCCTCTCACCAATCCTATCAGTTGGTAAGGAGAGTGGCAGGCCAGGGGAAAAGCACGTCACAGGGGTTCTCTTCCCAATAATCTCCCTCATAGACAATACAGATAAGCTCCTGGCTTTCTTCTTCCATGAGTCATGGTTCACACATGAAGGAAAAGGAAGATCAATCCCCTCTCCTCAACACTTCCAAAATTGTTTTTCCCTGCCTGTTTTCTGGTTTATCTTTCCACAAGCCTGGAAGCTCCTCCTGGGCTGATCTGTATAGCATGTGCTCAACAAATGTATGTTTTCTAAGTCAGTGCTCACTAAATCTGTCTTTAAAAAAAACACAAACACACCCGTCACCTCACATTGTTACCTTGTGTGTTTGTGTGTGTGTGTGTTGGTAAGAACATTTAAAAGTTACTTTCTCGGCAAACTGCAAGTATATAATTTATTATTAAAAACTGCAATCATCGTCTTATACATTAGAAGATCCGTGGAACCAATTCATCTAAGCGAAAGTTTGTACTCTGATCAACATTTCTCCATCTCCTCCACCACTTCCTCCCTCAAGCCCTTGGCAACCACCACTCAACCATCTATCTGGTTCTTTAAGCTTAACTTTTTAAGGTTCCACATATAAGTGACACCACAAAGAGTCTGGCTTTCTGTATCTTTCTATGCTTATTTCATTTAACATGACATTCTCTAGGTTCACCAATGCTGCTACAAACGGCAGGACTAAATGCTTATTTCTTACAGATAACTCATTGTATTAGTTAAGTGCAAAGTACTGCTAAAAATGGTTCATAAAAATTTCCCTATGTATTTCCTTGAAATATTCCTTCCACTATAATATATATTACACATACACTCACACACATATATAAGTATAGTATATTTGCTTAACAAATTCATATTCTAGCATTAGAATATTAGTCTTGAAAAGTTGGCATGAGTCCAAATTTTGCATGAATCATTATAAATTTTGAAGTAACGGAATCTTAGTCACAAAGACTTTAGTATAATGTCATTCTTTTCCAGCCCCACTATAAAGTAAACCAATCTGCATAGTTTTAGTAACAGTTCTATTTCAGATCCAGTGTTATGAGAGATGAATGTTTGTTTAATGAACGTGTTTTGTTTCAACATATAATTCTAATACAAGAGAACCATATAATCTATAAATTAAACCAAGTTTTGAAATGCTGTTTCCAAAAATAAATTATGCTTTTCAAGAGTTTAATAAACAGACAAAAATTATCCCTAGTTATGAAACAAGTTACACAAATCTGAAGAATGTGTTTTTCTAAGCAGAGGTATACACCTGCATAAAATAGCAAGAAACACTGCTATACATACCAGTGACTACAGCATCACTCTCACCTCTATTGTCAGTCTCCACAGCACCATGAGATTGCAGCAGCTCTTTCATATTTCCATCATCTGCTTCATCCAAAGCAGTCTTCTGCTTTTCATCCTCCTGATTAGGGTTTGCTCCATGCTGTAGTAGCATCTCAGCTGCCTATAAGGTATTTTTCCAACGTTATCTCTACAGACACCTAAAATCAATCATTTCTGCTTTCATTATAGGATAACGCTATCAAATATTAAAAGTTTTCAAAAAAATTTCTCAAACTCTGACCAAGAAAATTTCGATTAAATTTGATATGACAGTTGTAAACTGATTCACTGTTTGGCCTGATCTGTCTTCACCGGAGAATCAAATACAGTGATATGAAAGTACCAGATATGCTGCTTTCATTGCCTAAGAGCAGACTTAGATAGACTGATGTGCAAAAGGATTTACTCTATCTCTGTTACACAGCCTTTTGCCCTCCCCTAAGCTGCTGGAAGACAGGGTACAGAAGGGAGCAAGGATCATTTCAGGATTATATTATATTGTATTATACTATACTATACACTGTATTATAAACTGCCATTAGACAAAGTTGAATAAAGTTTTACTTAAACTATAATGCTTCAGATATGTTACTTGTTTAGGAGTTTTTATAAGTTAGCTTGAGAACCTAATGTCCATTCTGATACTCGCTATGCAAATATGTTTCCTAAATAGATGACTTGTATTCACAGAATCTTAACAAGATAAAAAGAAACAGCAATAATCTACCCCAACCCCATCTTTACAGAGGAGAAAACTGAGGTCAAAGATAAATGTTGTGACATTCTGGGGGCAAAAGTTTCTGATATAAATAATGCTTTCCTGAATAACTCAAACTTGTGTATTAGAATTAAATTTGTGATTCATCAAAGTTAAAGACTGTAACTTATTAGTTGATAGTAAAAGTCAATTTAGTAAAAAACAGTCAATGATTCCATCTGCATAATACAAGCAACTCAAATCACTGAAAAACCTTTTGATCAGGAAGAGATGGTCAGGATTTTGTTAAAGATATGTTATGTTATGTTCTAGTAGCTTTTCTCTTTCCACTTGTGTTCAGGTATGGAGAAGCATAAAAATTTAGAAGCAAATGCACCAGTCGAAATTATGACAGTTCCTTATTTGTTCTATCAGTCTAGAATTAGCTCAGCATGAAGGAAAATATATTTGTTTTAAGGTCAAGCATACAAAACTCACTCCTGCTACTTACTAGCTATGTCCTTGGGCAAGTTACTTACCATTTGAATCTCATTTTCCTCACCCATGAGGCTTAAATGTGAACCCATGTATAAAGTATTTGGCACATGGTGGGGCTTAAGGGAAAACAGTCCCCTAATCAGCTGTGTGTAAGCCCCAGCAACGGTTCTGCCAGTCCTCCCTGCAGCATTTTGCCTAACTTTACGTAGTTTCCTTACACACATTTGTAGATCCGCCAAAGAATTGAGGAAGTTCCCCCTCTAAATCGCTGGAGAGGTCTCTCTACACAGATACATTCTGTCTAGTATCTTGCTCTCAGAATTTTAGCTGTTGGAGCCTTTGAAACTCCAAATTCCGTCTTCTCAGCTCTCTAAGATCATAAGGCTATTTGTTTTCCTCCTCCCGACACTACTGCCTGGAAACTCCCTGTAGCCCATAAGATGGGGCAATCCACAAGGCTCATCTCATTTGCTTCCGTTCTCTCCTGCATGTTGTCTAATATCTCAAATCTGTTATTTTACGTATTTTGCTCACTTTTCTAGCTTTCAAGGTGGGAGGAGATATCTTATCCCTGTTATCCTATCTTGTACAAAAATGAGTGTCCATTCCCACCCATATTTTAGCTTTAAAAAAAAATCTTTTCCTCTCATTCTCCTTTTCCTTATCTTTTAATACTCCACAGTTTATAAGGCAGAATACAAAACCACCTTGGAAGATAACTTACCACAGAAACTAAGATTTTTTTTTAATATGCAAGTTGAAAAAGAAAATAAGATGATGAACTCAACTTTGTATATAGTCATGCAGGAGAGAAAAATCACAGGATATTATAGAATTGATACTTATTAGTTCTACAATTGGGCTTCCCAGGTGGCACAAGTGGTAAAGAATTTGCCTGCAATGTAGGAGACCTGGGACAGGAAGATCCCCTGGAGAAGGAAATGGCAACTCACTCCAGTACTCTTGTCTGGAGAATCCCATGGACAGAGGAGCAGGGCAGGCTACAGTCCATAGAGTCACAAAGAGTTGGACACGACTGAAATGACCTAGCACACACACAGGTCTACAATACCATATATTTATATATCTTGCTCCCTTACTTAGCTTTCTAGATTGTCTATCAACATCCTACCTCAAAAAAAAAAAAAAAAAAAAAAAGGGACAAAAGGGAGGAAGTGAATCAGAAATAAAAAGAACAAATGACAAACTGTTACATGGAAGGAAAGTTAATGAAGATATAAGCAAAGATGCTGGCCAATATATGTGTCAAAGTAATTAAAATATCATTAAAAACACTACCTCCTTCATTTCAAATAGAATATTTCTCTTTAAAGTGAAGGCAATAGAGATATGGAAGGTTAATGCAAAAGCAAACTTTATCTGTATCACCAGCTACGTATCAAGAACATCAGTGATTCTCTAGAGCAAGCAATAATAGCGCACTATGGTCCATGGGCCAAATCCTGTCTGCTGCCTAATTTTGTAAATGAAGTTTTAGTGGTGCACAGTCAAAACCCACTCATTTACAAACTGTCTAGGGTTGCTTTTATGACAGAATAGCAGGTGAGTGGTTGCAATAGAGGCTGTGTGGCCCAGAAAACCTAAACTACTGATTATCTAGCTCTTTGCAAGAAATATTTACCAATCCTTGCTCTAGACCAGAGCTGTCCAACAGAGGTCTCTGTGATGATGAAATGTTCTAATCTGCATTGTCTAAAACAGGAGCCACTTGCCGCATGTAGCTACTGAGTACTTCAAATGTGGCTAATGCAACTGAAGAACTGAATTTTTAAATTTAACTGATTTTAGGTAATTTAAATTTAAATAGTCATTATGTGGTTAGTGGCAATAGTACAGGACAGTGCAGCTCTAGATCAAACTCCTTATTTCAAGGGTAAAGTTATCTTTATCTTTTTCAAGCAGCAGAACTATGCCTAGAATTCAAGTTCTCCAGTTCTGTGTCTTGTCTGCTAAACCAAGCTCCTTTCTGCTATTTCCTGTGGTTAATTTTCAGTTCTTGACATTTATCTTTACAGAAGACCCTCAACGTCTGAGTAATCATCTTCTCTACCCCTTGAAGTTACCAAATTGCTATGAGAGAAGCTAGAGTTTTCAAAATAGGAAAATTCTCACTTATGAAGAGAAAGTCACTCAGTCGTGTCCGAATCTTTGCAACCCCATGGAATGTAGCCTGCCAGCTCCTCTGTCCGTGAAACTCTCCAGGCCAGAATACTGGCCAGAAAAATATGCTACAAATTGATAACAAAGTCAAAATGTAAAGATGTAGGCTTGCCTGGAAAGAAAGTGAAAGTTACTCAGTCATGCCCGATTCTTTGTGACCCCACAGACTATACAGTCCACGGAATTCTCCAGGCCAGAATACCAGAGTGGGTACCTGTTCCCTTCTCCAGGGGATCTTCCCAACCCAGGGGTCGAAACCAGGTCTCCTGCATTGCAAGTGGATTCTTTACCAGCTGAGCCACAAGGGAAGCCCAAGAATACTGGAGTGGAGGACCTATACCTTTTCCAGGGGATCCTCCTGACCTAGGAATCAAACCAGGGTCTCCTGCATTGCAGGCGGATTCCTTACCAACTGAGCTATCAGGGAAGCCCAGGATTTCCTGAAGTCATATATTAAAATAATATTGTAGAAATGCTTAAAGCACCTGTAAAGCAAAACTGATAAGGGATAAACTAAAAGGTAGAACCGTTAACCTAAAAAAAGAAAAATCAGGATTTTAATATGGTGGTGGTGGTGGTGGTGGTATAGTCGCCAAGTTATGTCTGATTCTTGCAACCCCATGGACTGTAGCCTGCCAGGCTTCTCTGTCCATAGGATTCTCCAGGCAAGAATGCTGGAGTGGGTTGCCATTTCCTTCTCCAGGGGATCTTCCCAACCCAGGAATTGAACCTGGGTCTCCTGCGTTGCAGGCAGATTCTCTACTGACTGAGCTACGATTAGAAAGAGTTAAATTTATTATATAAAAATTTAAAGTGTGATGCTGACTCTTTTGAAGATGTAATGTAGATTATAATGAACTAGCTGTATTAAAAATACAAAACTTGTCTTTAAATTAGCTTCTCCAAATTACTGTGGAATATGGTGTTTTTAGCTGGATACTGTAAAGCTAAAGCCAAGAAGAACTACATGGTCACTATATTATTCAGAAATTACCAAACTTTCTGGAAAGAGCCAGATAGTAATTATTCCGTGTGTGTATGCCGTGGTTTCTGTCCTAACTACTCAGCTCTACTGACAGAGCACAAAAGCAGCCGCAGACAACACGTAAACAAATGAGCGTGACTGTGTTCCAGTAAAACGTCATCCGTGTGCACTAAAATGTGCATTCCATGAGATTTTCATGGAATATTCTGTCTTCCCCCACCTAGTCATTTAAGACTATAAAAATTACTTTCAGCTATCAGCTGTCCCAAAACAGGCAAAGGGCCAGAATTGCCCTGGGAGTTGTTTGCCACCCCTTGCTCTAGAAGAGAAATGTGTGTTACACAGTGATATGGATTAACAATTCTGAAAATGCCTTACATTCATATGAGAGTTGGACAAATAAGTAAATAAACCGTGGATAAAAATAACCAGGTTTATCATTATCAGAAAAAGAAGTTATAAAGAAACAAGATGGATAAAGCTAGAATGAACTCTGTGAAGCTGGATTAGGGTCTGAGAAGACAGTTTTAATTCATGTTTATTCTAATATATACAGATAGATTAATTCATAGATATAGATATGAGTATACATGTATTAGTATACTCACATATTTTTCTGTCTTTATCCTCTGAAAGGGCCTAGAAGGAGTGACAAACTGATAGCAATACACATAAAAAAAGAAAAATCAGGATTTTAATGTAAGTGTATTAATACAGGACCTAGGGCCAAAACTGTGGCACCTTTCAACATTTTTGAAAAAAAGAACTTCCCTGAGACCATGATGCAAAAAGTCAACTGTGAGATAAAGGATGTCCTATGTGCTGTCATACTATTTTGCCAGAAAAGCTAGGCCAAGAAAACATACTTTATTGTGTGTCTGCTGAATCAGAACTCAATCAGTATATATTTCAGTTAGAAACTAAATACAATACTACCTAGAGGAGTTAACATAGCAGGCCTAAGACTGCTCTCTGGAGAGGCCGCTTACGTGGTTGGCCTGTAGCTGGCATGTGAGAACTGGGCTGGCAGTCAGTGTGCAGCGCTGATATAAACCTTTCCCTAATTGCTGTGGCTCTCTGTGCTTAAACTGTCTACACACACAATGCGGTGTATGCTTCTGGGAGTCTGGAATCTTGGTAAGTGCTAGGTAGAGGGTGCCTACATGACCAGCCCTCAACATAAATCATGAGCATTAAGTTTCTAATCAGCTTTCCCGGACAGAAACTTTGTACTTATGTCGCTACACTGTCACTGCTGAGGGAAAAGCAAACCGTATGTGGCCTCTCATGAAGAAGAGTACATAGTAGAGCCTGCACACAGGTATCTCCAGACTCCACCTTTTCCTCTGATAATCCAACGATGTATCCTTACTATATTGCTAGAATAAGTCTTGCCCATGAATACCGTACACTGAGCTCTGTAACACCTTCTAACTCATTTCCAGGTATAGTGGTTGATGTTGGGGGTGGGGTCCTTATATTGCATATTGCATACATGCAGTATTCTACATTGCATTTTTCAGGGTAGTCTAAAATCCTGATTTTCCTACTATGAATTTTTTGCTCTTATTTAAGTGCTTTCACTTTAAATGACCTTTTCCCTGTGCAAATAACCAGCAGGTTCATCACTTCAGTGACTCTTCCTGTTTGTTTTCTTCCACTGCACGATCACATAACCTCAAGATTTTGTCAATTCCTTTTTAATTTAAACATCTTTAAGATCAAAGAGCTTCTTTGATCAAAAGAAGCCTCCCTGGACAGTAGTCTACCCATTTGGTATTATTCTTAATTATCAGTTTATACCTTTTATTTCTGCAAGTCACAAATTTAATATTTTTCTTTCACGTGACTATATTCAGGCTTAAAAGCAGTGGAGATATATTTTCACAAAATTAAATAAAAACTACCAGACTATTAAAAAATACCAAAAAAAAAAAATAATAAAAAATAAAAAATAAAAAATACCTAGAGACAGATAAAGTGGTATTAGTGAGAGATCCAAAATATTTTTTACATGAATCTTGGTTTTATACTGTTGTTGTTGCTGGTAATTTCCTTAACGACTTCTCAAAGCGAAAAATTATTCCTGAAATCTACACTATCTATAGACAAATTTTCTCCTAAGGTTTGTCAAAAAAAAAAAAGTTTAAAAATCTGAAGAATTTTAACATCTAGATTTGAAATTTAGTGTTACTCTAATAATTAACCTAGTAATTTTCCCCTGTTATTTTCACCATTTACCCCACTCCAGTACTCTTGCCTGGAAAATCCCATGGATGGAGGAGCCTGGTGGGCTGCACTCCATGGGGTTGCTAAGAGTCGGACATGACTGAGCGACTTCACTTTCCCTTTTCACTTTCCTGCATTGGAGAAGGAAATGGCAACCCACTCCAGTGTTCTTGCCTGGAGAATCCCAGGGACGGGGGAGCCTGGTGGGCTGCCGTCCATGGGGTTGCACAGAGTCGGACACAACTGAAGTGATTTTCACCATANTATAAGAGACAGGTATTAGTGAGAGATCCAAAATATTTTTTACATGAATCTTGGTTTTATACTGTTGTTGTTGCTGGTAATTTCCTTAACGACTTCTCAAAGCGAAAAATTATTCCTGAAATCTACACTATCTATAGACAAATTTTCTCCTAAGGTTTGTCAAAAAAAAAAAAGTTTAAAAATCTGAAGAATTTTAACATCTAGATTTGAAATTTAGTGTTACTCTAATAATTAACCTAGTAATTTTCCCCTGTTATTTTCACCATTTACCCCACTCCAGTACTCTTGCCTGGAAAATCCCATGGATGGAGGAGCCTGGTGGGCTGCACTCCATGGGGTTGCTAAGAGTCGGACATGACTGAGCGACTTCACTTTCCCTTTTCACTTTCCTGCATTGGAGAAGGAAATGGCAACCCACTCCAGTGTTCTTGCCTGGAGAATCCCAGGGACGGGGGAGCCTGGTGGGCTGCCGTCCATGGGGTTGCACAGAGTCGGACACAACTGAAGTGATTTTCACCATAGTAGTTTATAAAAAAAATGAGAAAAAAAATACAACAACCCCCAAAGAAACAAGCGGCTTAAGCTTTTACCCATTTCTTTGAAACTTCAAACTCACTAAGAAATTTCTGAGTTTAAAATTGTCTGGTTATCATATATATCATCACTATATATACTCTTTTATGTACAACAGCAAATCATTTAAGACAATTAAAATTAGAATGTATTACATTGATAGGCTGTGTTTACTCTTAGCCATTTCATTTTATTCTGATTTACATGAATTATACAATGAAGAGACAATGGAAACAGGATTCATTAGGAAATATATTGCTTTTCTAAACTATATACCATATACACTTGTGCCTCTAAGAAATTTTAAAAATTCTTTGTCTTAAGGAATCACTTTAATTAGCAATTTAAAATACCTTCACTGTCTTCACTGACTTTTTAAAGAAAAAGAAACAGGAACCTAATACGATGCACTATACCTTTAAATGGTTGTTTGCAACAGCATCATGTAAGGGTAGAATTCCATCTACATTTTCACAGTTGACATTAGCACTATCTTTTAACAACTCTGCATCACTCCATCCATTACTAGCTGCCTTATGAAGTGGTGTCCAACCTAAAAATGGAAAAAAGAAAAAACAAAAGAAACTACTTGCAAATCAATACTCAAGTAGTATCCTCATTATTAAGTTCATTTGCACTAATGGAATGAATATATATATTCATTCAAACGTATATACTAAGTACTAGACAGGAAATAATATTGAAAACAGGCTATTTTAACATCCTCTGAGCCCATAGCTGCCCTTGGACATAGCCCTGTCCACCAGAAGGCCCAGGACCCAGCTCTTCCCACAGTGCACACACATTAGACCCAGGACACCCAGGGCCCTGCAGCCAGAGACCCTGGAGCCCAGTTCTACCCACCAATGGGTGGGGACCAGCCCCAGAAACCCCTGGGGTAAGCCTTGTCCATCAGCAAGCCTGCTCTAGCCTTGGGAATAGACTCAACCACTAGCAGGTGGACACCAGCCCCTGGACAATTACAGCTCCACAGCCTGCTGTGACAGATGTCAGTCTACCAACAAGCAGGCCAGCACCAGCCCCAGGACCAGCTGGGCCCAAGTTCTGCTCAGCAGTAGGCCAACATAAACTTTAGGTCCACTGAACCCCACAGCCACCTGTATCAGGAACTGGTCCCACTCATCAGCAGTCCAACACGAGCTCTAGAACCTGTGGGCCCTGCATCCAGTCCCCAAGACCTGGCTCTGCTCACCAGTGGGCTGGCAGTAGTCCCAAGAACTAGCTTCATCCACTGGAAGGCAAGAAAATAGCCCTGGGATCTCCTATATCCAGACTCTGCCCATCAGTAAACAAGCACTAGTCCTGGGGTCTCCCGGGGTTCAACAGCCAACTGCCTTGTGACATAGTTCCACCAACCAGGCCAGCAGCCACCACACAAAGCAGGGCAACCAACCCAACTTGAGACAAGCCAAGCCTACCAGACCACCCACAGCAGTCAGTCTGATACAAAAGAAGGAGGCATGTAGCCCACATAGTGGGGACCCCTAGAACATACAGCTCTGGTAATCAGAGGGAAGTGAGCTCCTAGAAGCATAAGACATTTCCTGTAAGAGGCTACTTATCCAAGGTTGGGAAATGTAGCAGACCTATCAGATACACAGACATAAAACTAGTGAGTTAGGCAAAATGAGACAACAGAGTTTAAAAGAAAGAAACAAGATAAAGCCCTAGGAGAAGAACTAAGTGAAGTGGAGATAGGAAATCTATCTAAGAAAGAGTTCAAGGTAATGACTATAAGGATACTCAAAGAACTTAGGAGAAGAATGGATAAACAGAGAAATTAGAAGTTTTTAACAAAGAGTTAGAAAACAAAGACCAACCAACCAGAGACGAAGAATACAATCACTGAAATGACAAATACACTAGCAGGAATTAACAATACACTAAATGATATATAAAAACATATCAGCAAGCTAGATAACACAGCAGTGGAATTCAAAAGTTAAGGATAGTTTAAGAGCTCTCTGGAACAATACTGAGTGTGCCAATATTTTCATTATAGGAGTCCCAGATGAAGAAAAGAGAGAAAGGAACTGAAAACATATTTGAAAACATAATAGCTGAAAGGTCCCCTAACCTTGGAAAATAAAGAGACATCCAGGCCCAGGAAACAAGATCAAGATAGTTCCAAACAGGATCAACTTAAAGAGAACGACATTAAGATACATTGTGATTTAAATGGAAAATTTAAAGACAGAGAATATAAAAAGCAGCATGAGAAAAGCAACAAATAACATACTAGGGAACTTCCATAAGACTTTTGGCTAACTTTACAACAGAACGCTGCAGGTCAGAAAGCAGCAGTACCATATATTTAAAGTGATGAAAGGGAAAAATGTACAACCAAAAATATTGTACCCAGCAAGGTTTTTATCAAATATGATGAAGATATCAAAAGCTGTATAGACAAGAAAGAACTAAAAGAACTCAGCACCACCAAACCAGCTTTATGAGAAATGTGAAATGGACTTCTCTAAGCAAAAAAGAAAAGGCCACAACTAGAAACATGAATATTATTATGAAAGGAAAAAGCTAATTGGTAAAGGCAAATATACAGTAAAGATAGTAAGTCAACGGGGTACAAAATTAATAGGAAGTTTAGAAGACAAAAGAAATAAAATCATCTATAACCATAATAAGTAGTTAAGAAACACAAAAAATAGATGAAAAATATGATACTAAAAACAGATACTGAAAACTCCTTACACTATTGGAGGAGTGGAGAGTAAATATGCAGGGTTGTTAAAATGCGTTTGAAACTAAGAAATCAGAAACAAGTTAAAATAATCATATAATATATATAAATGAATATAAATTCTTTTATTCATTTTTCTTTTGTTTTCTTGTTATTTTTATGATTCTCTTTAATATTATATTTAGTTTCCATTTTCTTTTTTGCATATCTATTATAGATTTTTCACTCATGGTTACAATGCCAAAGCCTTTCACTGTGTGGATCACAATAAACTGTGGAAAATTCTGAAAGAGATGGGAATACCAGACCACCTGACCTGCCTCTTGAGAAATCTGTATGCAGGTCAGGAAGCAACAGTTAGAACTGGACATGGAACAACAGACTGGTTCCAAGTAGGAAAAGGAGTCCATCAAGGCTGTATATTGTCACCCTGCTTATTTAACTTCTATGCAGAGTACATCATGAGAAACGCTGGACTGGAAGAAACACAAGCTGGAATCAAGATTGCCAGGAGAAATATCAATAACCTCAGATATGCAGATGACAGTACCCTTATGGCAAAAAGTGAAGAGGAACTAAAAAGCCTCTTGATGAAAGTGAAAGAGGAGAGTGAAAAAGTTGGCTTAAAGCTCAACATTCAGAAAACAAAGATCATGGCATCTGGTCCCGTCACTTCATGGGAAATAGATGGGAAACAGTGGAAACAGTGTCAGACTTTATTTTTGGGGGGCTCCAAAGTCACTGCAGATGGTGACTGCAGCCATGAAATTAAAAGATGCTTACTCCTTGGAAGAAAAGTTATGACCAACCTAGATAGCATATTCAAAAGCAGAGACATTACTTTGTCGACTAAGGTCCGTCTAGACAAGGCTATGGTTTTTCCAGTAGTCATGTATGGATGTGAGAGTTGGACTGTGAAGAAGGCTGAGCGCCG
>SJYA01004849.1:0-30193 GCA_006410615.1 Neotragus moschatus
GATTGCTGGGAGAAATATCAATAACCTCAGATATGCAGATGACACTACCCTTATGGCAGAAAGTGAGGAAGAACTAAAAAGCCTCTTGATGAAAGTGAAAGTGGAGAGTGAAAAAGTTGGCTTACTCATGCACATAACACCTAGGCATGGAATTGCAGGCTCATATGGTAATTCTGTATTTTAACTTGTTAGAGGAATTGCAAGACTTACTTTTTTTCCAGAGTGGCTGGTCCATTGTATATTCCACCAGCAATGTATGAGTGTTCCAATTTCTCCACATGCTCAACTATGTTTGCTGTTATTCACCTTTTATTATTATTATTATTATTATAGCCATCTAGTGAGTATGAGGAATGATTTCAAATGTAGGTTATAGTTCAGTTTGTTAGGTGTCAACTCCCACTCTTCCTGAATACATGGACTTAAGTTGGTTTACTTAAACTCACCAAGCTTCATTTTCATTATCTCACTTACCCAGCCTCTAGTACTCAAAGGTACTGTCTATTTACTATCTATTAAATGCTTGCTAGGAGCCATCCTGGGGTATAAACCTTGGCTGGTGTAAACTCCTCCAGGTTCTTTGTATTTTGCCATGAGTTTTGAAGTGGTCTCTAAGGCAGGGCATTTAGAAAGGAGAGGCTGCTGAAAACAGATCCCCGTTATTCATGCACAGCTGGAGGATTAAGTTGGAATAGGACGCAGCAAAGGAGTTGCAAGGAAGATGAGGTGATGAGCCGAGGGGAAAAATATCCTGTTTGTCCAGAGTATTCAGGGAGCCCTTGAAATTTAAACTCAGAAGACTGAGGAGCCTGGATGGCTTGGGTCCATCTCTAGATCCAGCCCTTGTTATCTGTAGGTCAATTTCTTCCCTTTCCATATGTGACAGTTCTTATTGTACCTCATTTCAAAACTAGGCACTACTGGGCACAGGAGGATTCTCTTGGTGACCCTCCAGTCCCTCATCTATGCCCATTATGCTTTTAATATTTCCATACCTGGCATCCTTGGACTCCTTTTAGCAGTGGACATACTCAGTTTTCCCCTTTTTATTCTCTTCCCAACCTTAGGAGAAGCACAGATCCTTCAAGTGACTCCCCTTACTCCCTTGGATGTCTCCTTAGTTGCTATCTTAAAAGCTAAAGATACCCGAGACCAGTACATTTTAAGCTTTAACGTTCTGGTGACTTAACTGGAGATTTTGAAAAGCACAGATTTTGATTGTGGATGTCTGGAGTTTGATCTGAGCGGCTGCATTTCTGATTACTGCTGCTGCTGAGTCATGAACCCACTCTGAGGAGCAAGTGTTTGGACCCTAGTTTGTTGGCTTTCAACTTGGAGACTCAGATTTTCAAAGATGTATTGACAAATAAGATAGCTTCTGGAGCAATCGAGAGGTGGTAGGGGTGTCTGTATGGAAATTAGGTCTTTTGAGGAGATTGGAGCAACTTAGAAAACTTGGTGAAGGAAAAATAAGCTAAGAGAATCAGAAGCCAGGTGAGATGGCTTCTCCAAATATTTATGAGAGTAAATGTAGGGAGCTGCTGCTGGAGCTGTTTGGTCCCTACCTCATGTCCGACTCTTTTAGGGCCCCGTAGACTGTAGCCAACTAGACTCCTCTGGCCATGGGATTTCCCAGGCAAGAATATTGGAATGGGTTACCATTTTCTTCTCCAGGGGATCTTCCCAACCCAGAGATCAAACCCATGTCTCCTGCATTCTTTACCACCGAGCCACCTGGGAATCCCCCAGAGGGTGGGTGAAGGGCCAACAAATCCAGATCTTCATGTCTCAAAGTATACATCTTCCTTTAAAAAAAAATTTATTTATTTTTGGCTGCGCTGGCTCTTTGTTGCTGCGTGCAGGTTTTCTCTAGTTGTGATTTGGGGCTACTCTCTAGTTGCAGTTTGAGGGCTCTATAGCATGCGGGCTTCAGTAGTTGTGGCTCGTGGGCCTAGTTGCCCTATAGCATGTGGAATCTTCCAAGACCAGGGATTGAACCCATGTCCCCTGCTTTGGCAGGCAGATTCTTAACCACTGGACCACCAGGGAAGTCCTCAAAGTGTATTTCTTGAACACAAATTCCCACAAGATGCTCAGTGAGAAGATGGTTGCACTGGTACACAAGTGCAGAATGCGGAATCCCTCATCCCTTCTCAAAGTGCACACGGTGAATTAAAGCCTCTGACAACTCCTGCAGGGAAGGAACTGGTCTAAATATGTGGAGTCAAGGGTCCCCCTTCCCTGCCTTTACCACAAACCATGTTTTCCATATTAACGCTGTTACTATTATGTAGAACAGTTTTGTGATACGGAGAAGGTCTGCTCTGTGGCAATAGTGTGAAAATCTGATGTATGCTGCGAGAAAACCTTTGAAGGAAGCTCTGTGAAGACCTGGTACCTGCCAGTCTATAATACCTCAAGTTTCAGGAGGAATTTCATTCTAGTCAAGTGACTAGATCAGTGATTTTCAGACTTTAAAACAGAGCACAACATTTAAAAGTACAACCTCAATATACACGTGTTCCCCATCCTGAACCCCCCTCCCTCCTCCCTCCCCGTACCATCCCTCTGGGTCGTCTTACCTCCAATTAAAATAAGTAAATGTATATTAAAAAAAAAATCTCAATATAAAATACATTGGTAAAAAGCGGCTTGGCTGACTTCGAGGCTGCTGGCCTGGCCCCTCTTTATTTGGCTTCGCCCTGTGCACTTTCTGCACCACCAGAGTCCTCCAAGGACAGTCTCCTCTGAGCAGAGAGAGGACTGGACAACTAGAGAGATGTTCCTAATTCTAATATCCTTCTTGTGGCTCAATTTCTGTCTTTTCTTTTAGACGGATGTTCCCAGTCCTAAAGATTAGCATCACAGGGCTGGACCCCAATGCCATGTACTCACTCCTTCTGGACTTTGTCCCAACGGACAGTCATCGCTGGAAGTACGTCAATGGAGAATGGGTGCCTGCAGGCAAGCCAGAGGTCTCCAGCCACAGCTGTGTCTACATCCACCCAGACTCCCCCAACTTCGGTGCCCATTGGATGAAGGCACCCATCTCCTTCAGCAAAGTGAAGTTGACCAATAAGCTCAACGGAGGTGGGCAGGTATGCTCGGTAGCCTGGCCACCCGGCTGCCCCACAACACCCATCAAGAAATATCAAGGGTGCATTTAGGCAATTAGGGGGTCCTCACCGACCTCTTCTCTCACAGAAGCCAATTATTCCCCGGAGTCCAAATGTGAACAGGAATAAACAGCTCTTAATTGGTGCTTTCAGTTTTTAATGGACTTCCTGATGTTAAGAGAGAGTGAGAGAGTGCAGTAGTTTACTTAATCATCAGGGTCTTTCAGAGTTTTGCCTTGTGTGGGGTGCTTTTTACCAAGCCTGGGAGGAGGGAGATGTTTGTGGGTACCAGGGTTTTATTATTCTCTCTCCCCCCCACCTTTTTTTTGGTGTAAGTGGCATCTTAATAAAAAGCTGCTCCTAAATGAAATAATTGCTGCCTCTACTTGGGCATTATGGTAATTATCAATAGAATATTGAATCAGCTTTGGGTTTTCAGAAAAAGAATCCAAACAAACCTTAAATAAAGAGGGTTTTATTTAAGGTCTCCAATTAGAGTAAACAAGATTTTGAGGCCTTTTACTCTTTTGTTTTCTCTGGTAGGATTGTGTATACTAGCGTGCTGTGCAAGGTTGTTATTTGCTTTATAAATGTAGACTGTTTGGGGGGATTAGACCCAGTTGGGTGAAGAGGTCTTATTCCCTCAGATTTCACTTTGGTCAGTCTCATAAGCCCTTAGACGTTTCACCCCTTCTCTGATCTCTGTGCTTATCCAGCTGGGATGTAGGGGTTTTTGTTTTAAGAATGGTAAGTCATCTTCCTAAGTCTCTGCAATATTTGGAAGTTTCCAGTTCTTTATTGAATCAGGAAACTGAAAAGTAAACTATTATTCTCTCCCAGTTGTCACAACAGGAGACTTTCAATAAACCTTTGATTTGAATCACAAAGAGTGGATGTTATATAACCAGCAGTTGTCAGCTATCATTACTTTTTAGGTAATTCAGCCCTTTGTCAGGATTTTGAGACAATTAGGATTTCTTACTAGGGGGCTTCCGTGGTGGCTCAGATGGTAAAGAATCTGCCTGTGATTCAGAAGACCCAGGTTTGATCCCTGGATCAGGAAGATCCCCTGGAGAAGGGAATGGCAACCCTTTCCAGTATTATTGCCTGGAGAATTCCATGGACAGAGGAGGTTGGTGGGCTAGATTGGTTGCAAAGATTCAGACATGACTGAGCTACTAACATTAACACACTTTCTCATAGGAAGAAAAACAGTATGTTTTAACAGAGCAAAATTCATATCGTTGTGCTGGAAATAGGAGGAAAAAAAAAAAGGAAGCCAGGATTTTGGCAGAAAACTGAACATTCTTTAGACCAGCTCTTCTCTGGCAACCCACCCTTTACCCTCTTATGTATGTGCCGAGTCACCCTCATAAGCAACTCCAAAGTTATTCTCCTTAAGAGTTTCTAAAAAAAATCTCCCTTCAATGATTTCTCAGAGAGACAGTGGCAGCTCAGAGGACTGGGGATCAATGTGTGTGGCCCTAAATGAGGCGGGTATTAACCTTAGGGCTAATCTAACCCAGAGGTGCTGGGTCATCTGTAACCTGTGATGCCCCAGGCTTTGTGTGTTCTCTCTCTTCTTCCACTTAAACAGATAATGTTGAATTCTCTGCATAAATATGAACCCCAGGTTCACATTGTGCGTGTTGGAGATGCCCATCGAATGGTGATGAACTGCTCCTTCCCTGAAACCCAGTTCATAGCTGTGACTGCCTATCAGAACGAGGAGGTGAGTGTGTGTGTGTGTGTGTATGTGTAAATGTCACCGGGGGGAGTGTAGTGGGACTAGGGGGTGGTGCTGTTATTGCTATGACCAAACTTGGATGAAAGGTAGGTTTTCTAACATTCAGACATACTCAGATAGACTCGGTAGAGACAAAGTTAAACAGTGTAGTAATCATTTTCTACCTCCTTCTTCCTGCTTGCCAAAGCTCCACCACTGTTTCTTCTGGTGCCAGTAAGGCACAGTGGTGCATTGTAATACAACTGGCAGAAATGCAGGAGTCTTTGTTTCCAGGCCCTTGACCTGACACAGCTAGGCGTCTCTCCTGCTCTAAAGCAAGTCTGTGGGAATTGATCCAACCGTGCACCCTCTTTGGGTTTGTGTTATACTATCTGTCCCACTTGTTAGCTCTTTTGGGGCCATATGTAGATCTTTTCCTGCCTAACTTGGGCCACTCTGATGGTTACAGCTGAGGAGCCAGCATCTGGCCTCTGTAAACTCTGTGGGAGCAACATTTTTTTGGTTCATCCACATACTATAAGAGTTTCCAGGACTGCTGGTCACCAGGATACCTGATCGGTTGGATTCTTTTTGATTAAACTTTAAAAGATTATTAAAAATTGAAATATAGTTGTTTTACAATGTTTTTATTTTCCACTGTACAGCGAAGTGATTCAGTTATACATAGATATATACATATTCTCTTTTTATGTTCTTTTTTTATGGTTTATCTCAGGATATCGAATATAGTCCCCCATTCTATACAGAAGGATCTTGCTGTTTTTCCATTCTATGTATTTAATAGTTTGCATTTAAGCCTAAACTCCCAGTTCATCCCTCCTCCACCCTTAAAAATTTTTTTAATGGTAATAATACATGTTTATTAAAAAAAAACTTCACATGATAAACAAATAGTATGAAAGTGTATACAATGAAATGAAAAGTTAGAGGTAAAAATGCACTCTTTCCCTATTTTGTGAATCCTACACCCCAGGGACACTACAAATAATAGCTTAGAGTGTGCTTTTTTCCCACGCATATTTTGTTAATTTATGAATATGCACAGTGTATAGATTTCCTCACACAAATTGGCTCATGTTCATAATAGTATGCAATTTCTCCCCACCTCCTGTATNTAAAAAAAATCTCCCTTCAATGATTTCTCAGAGAGACAGTGGCAGCTCAGATGACTGGGGATCAATGTGTGTGGCCCTAAATGAGGCGGGTATTAACCTTAGGGCTAATCTAACCCAGAGGTGCTGGGTCATCTGTAACCTGTGATGCCCCAGGCTTTGTGTGTTCTCTCTCTTCTTCCACTTAAACAGATAATGTTGAATTCTCTGCATAAATATGAACCCCAGGTTCACATTGTGCGTGTTGGAGATGCCCATCGAATGGTGATGAACTGCTCCTTCCCTGAAACCCAGTTCATAGCTGTGACTGCCTATCAGAACGAGGAGGTGAGTGTGTGTGTGTGTGTGTATGTGTAAATGTCACCGGGGGGAGTGTAGTGGGACTAGGGGGTGGTGCTGTTATTGCTATGACCAAACTTGGATGAAAGGTAGGTTTTCTAACATTCAGACATACTCAGATAGACTCGGTAGAGACAAAGTTAAACAGTGTAGTAATCATTTTCTACCTCCTTCTTCCTGCTTGCCAAAGCTCCACCACTGTTTCTTCTGGTGCCAGTAAGGCACAGTGGTGCATTGTAATACAACTGGCAGAAATGCAGGAGTCTTTGTTTCCAGGCCCTTGACCTGACACAGCTAGGCGTCTCTCCTGCTCTAAAGCAAGTCTGTGGGAATTGATCCAACCGTGCACCCTCTTTGGGTTTGTGTTATACTATCTGTCCCACTTGTTAGCTCTTTTGGGGCCATATGTAGATCTTTTCCTGCCTAACTTGGGCCACTCTGATGGTTACAGCTGAGGAGCCAGCATCTGGCCTCTGTAAACTCTGTGGGAGCAACATTTTTTTGGTTCATCCACATACTATAAGAGTTTCCAGGACTGCTGGTCACCAGGATACCTGATCGGTTGGATTCTTTTTGATTAAACTTTAAAAGATTATTAAAAATTGAAATATAGTTGTTTTACAATGTTTTTATTTTCCACTGTACAGCGAAGTGATTCAGTTATACATAGATATATACATATTCTCTTTTTATGTTCTTTTTTTATGGTTTATCTCAGGATATCGAATATAGTCCCCCATTCTATACAGAAGGATCTTGCTGTTTTTCCATTCTATGTATTTAATAGTTTGCATTTAAGCCTAAACTCCCAGTTCATCCCTCCTCCACCCTTAAAAATTTTTTTAATGGTAATAATACATGTTTATTAAAAAAAAACTTCACATGATAAACAAATAGTATGAAAGTGTATACAATGAAATGAAAAGTTAGAGGTAAAAATGCACTCTTTCCCTATTTTGTGAATCCTACACCCCAGGGACACTACAAATAATAGCTTAGAGTGTGCTTTTTTCCCACGCATATTTTGTTAATTTATGAATATGCACAGTGTATAGATTTCCTCACACAAATTGGCTCATGTTCATAATAGTATGCAATTTCTCCCCACCTCCTGTATTTAAGAGTGCTTTATGAATATTTTTCTATGTAAGTTGGATTAGGGTTTATCTCCTTTTCTGAAATTATTGCAGAGGATACACTGTATTTCAGGTAATCAGTTTCTCGCCTAAAAGACGTTTAGGTCATTTCCAGTTGTTTTATTTTCTATGATAAATAATACTGCAAAGACTATGAAGCACTCAGAAATGGCATTGTTCTGTCAAAGAGAGTGTATGTTGAGAACTGTGATAGACAAAGCCCCATTGCCTCCCTCCAAAGAGCATATCCATGTATAATTCCCACACTCGTCTCAACACTGGTGATTACCTACATTTTCAGCTTTGATAATTCAGTAGGGTAGGAAAAATGGTATCTTACTGTTGCTTTAATTTGCATTTATTTATTTGGAAGCTTTATAAGATTTGTAGCCTCCCATCCAGCTAACTGAGTCAGAATCTCCAGGGAGAATACCCAGAATCCGGTTTTAATAGTCTCCTTAAAGGATTCTGATGATCATCCAGGTTTGGAAACTACTGCCTTAGTGCCTACAGATGATGTGCAGGGAAATGTAATTTCTTTTCTATGGCTAATCTGGCCTCTCAGCTGAGCCCTTTAGCAGGTCAGTGGAAAGAAAAATTAACCAAGTATCTGAAAATTTAAACAGGCCCTCAAGTACTGTTCAGTTTTTATAGGCTGACACATTTTGCTTCTCAGATTGCCTTTCATCCCCTTTTACACTCTGTAGGATGGCCTCTGGGTTTATGAAGGGAGAGCGGGCTTTTGCAACTTCGGAAAGTGAGAAGGAGTTGGGGGCCACATCCTGGCCTCCTCTGTTCTCTGGACAATGTCCCTTATTCACTGAGATGCTGCCTGCTCTCTTAGTGCATGGCAGGTGGAAGCTGTCATCTGGTTGCCCTCTGGCTAAGTGCTCAGATTGTCCTGGACACATGCTAGAGGGTTCCCTCTGAACTATCAGCAAGGCTAAGGCTATGTTTTCAACAGGCTACTAGCCTGATGCTATAATTCTGGTCTTGGACATGCCCCAAGGGAATCAAACCTGGGAAACTCTAACCTGGGAGCCTCTGTCTCCTGACAACGTATCTCTGCCAATGAAAATGCACCCTGAGAGTGGGTACAGGGGTGGATGAAGGAGCCAAAAATCTTTTATTCAGCACATATTTGTTGGGTATTACTACAGGCTGGGTGTTTTCCTACTTGCTGGTAATACTGTACTGTAGTCAAGACACTTACATCCTGGTGAGAAGAGATGAAAATGATAAATATATATTTGGTCAGATGGCTCTGAAGGAAAATGAAGTAGGCTAAGGCCAGGGGAGATAAAGGGTGACAGTAGGTGGAATTGATAGTTTGTGTGTGTGTGTGTGCATGTGTGCAAACATGGCCCAAAGGGTAAATGATTATTTAAGAGGTCAGGGAGTTGATTCTAGTCTGTATTTGAGAGTCTAGAGACAGGTGTTCATCAGTATACGGTCCTTTGTGTCCCAGTGACTAGAAAAGTAACTGACAGATGGTGGGTGTTCAATTACTGTTGAAAAAAAATGAATGAATAATAGAATAAATGCTAGATTTAGCACATCAGGTTTGTGCAATTTTGTTGGTTTGTCTTCTTTGCTCACTTTATACCGCATTTGCCATTTTCACCATATGTGACAATAAAATGTTTCTTGTTGGACAGTGCAATAGTGATTTTGTGCAGAAGGAAGCAAAGAAACACGGAGAGGGAGAAAAAAAAGAGAGGAGAATTATTCTGATTTTACAGAAATTCACAGGTGAAGATAAAGTGTTCTGTTCCCCACGCATGTTCTACTTTCACTAACACTTCTTGTCTTTGTAAATGCAAGATAACAGCTCTCAAAATCAAGTACAACCCTTTTGCCAAAGCCTTCTTGGATGCTAAGGAAAGGTGAGTAGAGAAATTTCAGGGAAATCGTATGATCTTTGCAAATATGAAGTTTATAATAATCTTGGAAGGAACCATTTGCATTACCTTTGATAGAAACATGTTTTTAATATTTAATTCTGTGTCCAACAAAATCAGCAAGATAAAACAAATTTATAATTACTTGTCCTTTATAATAGGGGTCCAGGAGAACCCGGGGCTTCCCAGGTGGCTCAGTGCTAAATAATTCGCCTGCCGATGCAGGAAATGTGATTTGATCCCTGAGTCAGGAAGATTCCCTGGAGAAGGAAATGACAACCGACTCCAGTATTCTTGCCTGGGAAATCTCATGTGCAGAGGAGCCTTGTGGGCTACAGTCCATGGGGTCACAAGGAGCTGGACATGACTTAGCAGCTAAGCAACAGGAGGACCTGGAACTGGCCATGTTTTATCTGCCCTGTCTTATGATAGATTCTTAAAACTAATATAATCACATTTAAAAAAAAAAAAAACTAAGTGATTTAAATTTTAAATAATTCAATCTTCCTTTACCACAGTTGTCTGAGTAGTACGATTTCAATAAATTTTTTAAAGCTAGATTTCACCTAGGAAAGGTGAGTAATTCATAAACGTGAGAGGCTCATGTCTTTCAGAAGTCAGAGACTTCTGGGGGTTGTGAATGATTTCCTTTGAAGTGTTGGGATTCTGTTGTTTCTGTTTCAAATCTTTACACTAATTCCTATAACTTTCTAATCTTTCTTTTTTATCATAAAGGCTCTAGACTAATAGGTATTTATAATAAATGTGTCACAGGGGTCTGTCCTGTCAATATTTGACTTAATTTTGATGAGGTAGAAGAAATACCTTTTTTTTCAGATAAGAAAAGTCATTTAATAAAAATATTTAGGACTTTGAGAGAGAGAGATCCTGGCTTTGAGTCCTGGCTTTACCATTTCCTGACTTGCATAAGTCAATTTGCTTTTCTGGGACCCACTTTCTAAATCTGTGAAAGCATGTAGTAGTATTCTATCATAGGATAATTGGCGGACCTAACATGTCACAGATGTGACTGTGCCCAGAAATCCTAGCAAATCTTATTGCCATAATCATTGCTTGAATTTTGGCAAGCAGAAACACTGACCACAAATCAGTAAGATCAAGCTACGTAGCGATAGGTGTAAATAAGGTAAATTGGATTGACTAGAAAGTTGCAATTCAAAGAGCAATTGCAGAAGGACATAAAGTAGGAGGAGAATGGGGGAAAGACAGTAGTTTGAGGGGAAAAAAGTGATTTTCTTATTTCAAGAAATTGATTGGTCTCCAAAGACAGTCTTGGGTGTGCTTGATACCAGATGTGAATGGTAAGCTGGGCAGCTATGGTGCACTTTCGTTGCCTTTCAGGAACCACCTCAAGGATATTCCAGAAGCTGTGTCTGAAAGCCAGCATGTGACCTATTCTCACTGTGAGTTGGGTGAGCCCTGGATAGGAGGGGCCTGGGGCTACACTAGGGGCATCTCCACATGCTCAGACTTTTTCCCTGCCATGATTGCTTCAGGCTTGTTTCCAATATTCTGTCAAGACCCAACAGGTATTTCTTCCACTCAAGACAAGTATATGCCCTTCCAAGAATTCCCAGAGAGAACCACTGCTCCTGGGGGAGTGTACACAAATCCAAGGCAGGAGAGAAAAACGGAAATAGTGGATTTCTTTGACTCCCATTTTTGTGTCAGGGAAGCTAAAGAGCTCATAAAAGTGCATTCTGGTTATAGGTTGTACCCTGACACTCCACTCCTGCTTCGGGGTTTCCTTGTTTTTAGTATTTTCTGGTTTTTGAGTTTATCACCATTGCCACGCCTCAGGAGGCCACAGCTTTGCACATGAGGAAACTTCTGTACTTGTTGACTGGAAAACTACAGTGTTAGTGGAGTCATATACCTGGAATTCTGCAGGTAGGCTTGATGTACCTGATAGGGTGCCACCCTCTCTGTGTCTCAGAACAGAGAGGAGGCTCCACAGTGGAGCAAGTGCTCTAAAGCTGCAGCAGTAATCCAAGGTCAGTAGCATCAGTATCTGAGATACCCTTTAATTAAGAGTATAATGGTTTGCTAAGATCCCTTCTGCAGTTTTCCAGCTATGAAATTCTTTACTCCCTCCTTCCCCTAAAGTTCGAGGCATTTTTCATTGCAGAAGTGGCAGTACAGCCACATAAAGAGAATCAACTCTCAGAAAATAACTTGGAAAGAACCTTTTCTCAGAAGTCTTTTTTTTCCTTTGTCCAGTTACCATCTGTCACCACACAAAGTTATTACAATGTTATTGGCTATATTCCCTACACTGCACATTCCAACCTTATGACTCATTTGTGACCGGGATTTTGTGCCTCTTAATCTCCCTCACCTATTTATTTCCTCCTCACCGTCTACTTGTTTGTCCTCTACGAGTCTGTTCTGTTCTGTTACGTTTGTTCGTGTGGCTTGTTTTTTAGATTCCATGTATAAGTGAAATCATATGGTATTTATCTTTTTTTTACCTGACTTATTTCACTTAGTATAATACCCTCTAAGTCCATCTATGATTTTGAAAATGGCACGATTATTTTTTATGGCTGAATAATATTCCATGGTATGTGTGTATACATATACCTTCTTTATTCATTTGTCTCTTGGTGGTCACTTGATTTGCTTCATTTCCTTGGCTATTGTAAACAGTGCTGCAATGTTATTTTTTGTTTTGCTTTGTAACTTTCTTTTTGTGGTGCTGTTGTCTGGTTTTGGTATCATGGTGATGATGGCCTCATAGAATGCATTCAGAAGCATTCCTTCCTCTTCAGTTTTTAGGATAGTTTGAGAAGGATAGATGTTTACTTCTTAAAACATTTGGTAGAATTCAACTTTTGTTTGTTGGGAGTTTTTTGATCACTGATTACATTTCATTATTGGTAATCAATTTGTTTATATTTTCTATTTCTTCCTGATTCAGTTGTGGGAGATGGTACCTTTCTAACAATTTATCCAAGAAAAGCATGTTTTAACTGACCTGGAATGAAAAGCTATTTTGTATAGGATAGGATCACAGGTGGAACTATACCGTTTCAAGTTCATGTGTTGCAGCCTTCTCAGTAAACATCCTCATATGTGGCAAACTTCATGAATAAAAGTCTGGTTCTGCCTAGCTTTGCTTACTGAGTACCTGAATCTTGATTCTGTCATTCAGATAGTGATCCCTTGTGCCACATGTCTGTACAACGAAGAGAAAATGAAGATAACAGAATGATTTATTGAGAATGACTCACCTACATTTTGGAATATGAATTCTGTACAATTTGTTTACTTATACTTAAAAAGTATTAAACAAATGGTTTTAATAAAAGTTCTATTTCCATGTCACAAAAGCCTTGGTGACAATCCCTAGTCAATATTCTTAAGGAACATTTCTGGTCCTGCCTGAATCTTTATCTGTGGGCCCCTCATTGAGAGATGGTTGGCCAAAGGATGTGCTTCTTGTTCTGAGGCCTCTCTGTCCTTTCCAGTGAATTCACTTGAAATAAAGCCTTTTCCTCATAATACTTACTACATTTTTTGTTGTGGCTTAAAACCACAATATAAAATGCACCTTCACAAGAATTGTATGTATAGTACAATGTTGTCAATCACATGCACGTTTTGGTGCAAAAGATCCCCAGAACCAGCCGCTTGCCCCCTCCACCCCAATTCCTGCATGTTAAAACTACATGTACTCACCAAACTTCATCTCTTCACATCTCCCTCCCCACAAGGCCCTTGGCCACCACCGTTCTACTCTATACCTCTATATCCGTAGCCTTTAGATACCTAGTATAAGGAATCATGCTAGGTATTTATGACTGGCTGATTCTGCTTATCCTAAGGTTCCTCAAGACTCACCCATATAGTACCATGCGGCAGGATTTCCTTCTTTTTAAGGATGAACTAATACTCACTTGCATGTATATACCAAAGTTGCCTATCCCGTAATCTGTTGATGGTCATTTAGGTTACTTACACCTCTTGGCAAGTGTGAATAATGCTGCAGTGAACATGGATGTGCAAATGTCTTTAATTCTCCTGGATATATAGCCAGAAGCGGAATTAGTGGATCATGCTGTACTTCTATTTATATATTTTTAAGGAAACTCCATAGTGTTTTCCATGCCAGTTGCACCATTTTACATCCCCACGAACAGTTCCCAAGGATTCCAATTTCTCCACATTCTCACCAACACTTATTATTTCCTAATCTTTTTTGGATAATGGCCATCCTAATAGTATGAGGTGATATCTTGTTTGGATTTGTGTTTTGCTAATGAATAGTGATGTTGAACATCTTTTCATATACATATTGGCTTTTTGTATATCTTTGAAGAAATGTCTGTTCAAGTCCTTTGCTTGTTTTAATTAGGATTTTTGTTGTTTTATTGTTGAGTTATAAGAGAGCTTTACATATTCTAGATGCTAATCCCTTTTACAGTTTTATAGTTTGCCAATATTCTCTTCCATCCTATAGACATCTCTTTCACTCTGTTGATTGTTTCTTTTGCTGTGCAGAAGTTTTAAAATTTGAAGTAGTTTGTCTATGTTTTGCTTTTGTTTTCTGTGCTTTTGGTGTCATATCTAAGAAATCATCGCCAAATCCAATTTCATGAAGTTTTCCCCTGCATTTCTTATAGGAGTTTTATAGGTCTTACATTTATTTATTTATTTAAAGTTAAAATTTTTATATGGTGTAATATGAGTTTATTTCTTTTGCACGTGGATATCCAATTTTCCTAATACTGTTCGCTGAAGAGACTATCCTTTCCCCATCGTGTAGTCATGGCGCCCTTGTTGAAGATTATTTGACCGTATAAGTGGAGTTTATCTATAGGCTCTCTTTTCTTCCATTGGTCTATATGTCTTTATGCCAGCACCGTACTAATTAGGGGGCTTCCCAGATGGTCCAGTGGTAAACGATCTGCCTGCCAGTGCAGGAGACATAGGAGATAGACTTTGATCCCTAGTCAGGAAGATCCCCTGAAATAGGAAATGGCAACCCACTCCAGTATTCTTGCCTGGAAAATTCCATGGACAGAGGAGCCTGGCAGGCTACAGTCCACAGGGTTGCAAAGAGTCAGACACAAATGGGCAACTGAGCACATACTATTTACCGTATTGTAGCTTTGTAACGTGTTTGAAATCAGGAACTATGAGGCCTCCAGCTTTATTTTTATTTCTCAGGATTGTTCTATTTGGAGTTCTTTGAGAATCTATATGAATTTTAGTATTGCTTTACGTTTCTGACAGAAGTGTCTTATGGATTTTGATACAGATTTCTTTGGGTAGTATGACTATTTTATTAGTATTAGGCCTTTCAATCCATGAACATAGGATGTCTTTCCATTTATTTATATCTTCTTTAATTTCTTTCATCTATATTTTATAGTTTTTAGTGTACGAGTCTTTGCCATGTAAGTATATTTTGTTCCAAGGTGCTTTATTAATTGTGGTGCTATTCTAAATTGAATTGTTTTCTTAGTTACTTTTTGGATTGTTCATTGTTAGTGTATAGAAATGCAACTGATTTTTGTGTGTTGATTTTGCATCCTGCAACTGCTGAATTTGTTTATTATAAAAGTTTTTTGTGGAATATTTAGAGTTTTCTACATGTAAGATTGTGTCATCTATGAACAGAGATACTTTTATTTCTTCGTTTCCAATTTGGATGCCTTTTCTTTCTTTCTTTTTCTTTATTCCTAATTGCTCTGACTAGGGCTTCTAGTGGAGAAGGTAATGGCACCCCACTCCAGTACTCTTGCCTGGAGAATCCCATGGATGGAGGAGCCTGGTGGGCTGCATTCCATGGGGTCGCTAAGAGTCGGACACGACTGAGCGACTTCACTTTCACTTTTCACTTTCATACATTGGAGAAGGAAATGGCAATCCACTCCAGGGTTCTTGCCTGGAGAATCCCAGGGACAGGGAACGTGATGGGCTGCTGTCTATGGGGTTGCACAGAGTCGGACACAACTGAAGCGACTTAGCAGCAGCAGGGCTTCTAGTACAGTGCGGAATGGAAGTGGTTAAGAATGGATATTCTTGTCCTGCTCATGATCTTGGAGGAAAAGCTTTCAGTTTTTTACCATTGAGTATGGTGGTGAAATGGCAACCCACTCCAGTGTTCTTGCCTGGAGAATCCCAGGGATGGGGCAGCCTGGTGGGCTGCCATCTATGGGGTCACACAGAGTCAGATACTACTGAAGCGACTTAGCAGCAGCAGCAGCATGGTGTTAACTGTGGGCTTGTCCTATATGGCATTTATTTATTCATTTTTTTTTTCAGTTAAAAAGGCAAAAACTTTGTTTAGTTTTTGGGGAAATACAAGATACATGTAAACATAAGATACAAAACAACCCAAATCTTACAGTCTAGAAGCATGTATATGGCCTTTATTATGTTGAGGCAATTTTCTTGTATTCTTTATTGAATGCTTTTATTATGATAGGGTATTAAATTTTGTCATATGCTTTTTCCGCATCAGTTGAGATGGTCTTTCACAAACACATTTCTGTGAAATACTTTGCAGTTTTCCAAAATGTTTTGCAAGATTCTTATCAAGTTGTGCTAGCCATCTCCCTCTCTTTTTCCCTTCAGAATCCTCTTTGTTGGGTGGTTTTGGCAGGTATCATGTCTCCTCTTGCTTGGAGTGAGAACTGAAGATATTTTCTCACTTGGCAGAAACAGGGAGGGCTCTATTCTTTCTGGGTAACCAAATTAAACATTCCCTAGTAGCTATTAATCAATGATTAATATATCATCTGACACCTCCTTCTTGGACTGACTTTTAATCCAATTAAGTCAGAAGCAACTTAACTTTTGTATTTTCTATTAACTTATACATTCAAATAATATTTTATATAGCTGTGATTACAGCATTTCTTAAGAGATTTTCCAGACTTGATAGGACCTGTCATCCATCTCCAGAGAAGCCAACTTTGCTGCTAACGCAGAAGGGGAGTAGCAGCGGAGGTGGTAGTGTCTAACTCCACACAGGTAGACATTGCCATTCACACAGAAATATAGCTATGCGAAGTGGCTGGTGACCTGATTTTTGGTGTGGAAGTTCACAGAGTCTTCCTCTGTGTCTTCCTCTTATCTCTTCCAGTGGGAGGCTGGATCTTTTCCAATCCGGATGGAGTGTGCCCAGCAGGAAACACCAATTACCAGTATACTACTCCTTTGCCTCTGTCTGCTCCGCACACCCACCATGGCTGTGAGCACTATCCTGGCATCCGAGGACACCACCGGCAGGCTCCCTACCCTTCTGTGTACATGCATAGAAATCATTCTCCCTCAGGTGTGTGATTCTGCTAACAATACCCTTGGGGGGTGTGGATGGTGGTAAGAAGTAGATAAACAACTAGTAGAAGTAAATATGTGAAGATAGAATCCATTTCATCTAATATATGTAATATTATTATATATTAAAATTTTGATGTTTTATATACTAATAGTTGACTATATCATTACAGCATTATTAGTGTTTTATAATTATTTCAAATAATTACAAAAGCTGGGAGACAACCAGTCTCCCAGTTTCTAATGGGTGTGAAAGTCCTCCTCCCAGGGCACTGGTATACTAAGCAGTTTCAGGCTGTATCTCTAAAAGCCAAGTTAAGTCATGGAGTTCTGAGACCCTCAGCTCATTGCCCTCACATGACTCTTTTCTACAGTTGTAATACATGGCTCAGTGCAGAAAATATTGGGTCCAGTACTGAAGAGCCATTAGAAAGTTTTGGGAAGCTAGCTCACTCTACATCCAGGCTTTGGTCTGATTTGGCAAATATTTATCAAGGGTTGACTTTGTGCCAGGTTTTGTCCATGAACAAAATAGATCATGGCACCAGTCATCTCACAGAGATTCTATTCTCGTATGGGGAGAACAAGTAGAGTTCATGGTATGGGAGAGAGAGGAGTGTGTTAGGATACCAGCCTCAGGGACATCCTGAGCTTGTCCCTGCAGATGACTTTGCTGGTCAGAAGCTACCTGTCCCTCTGCCCCATCGCTGGCTACTCCCAGCAACCTGGAAGCAAGGGAGAAAATGGACCTTAATGATATCCGAAACTGAGCAGGGTTCTCGTTTACTTCTTGATTCTTTTCTGGGGTCAGCACCCAAAACACGTCTGAGCATTTGCTATGCACCAGGCTCTCTTCTAGGCAGGGGGGTAAGGAAGGTGATTAAGGTTTAATTTATTCCCTGGAGGATCTCAAGGTTATGCAAATACATATAATTAATCCTAATACAGTATATTGAGAGCTCTAATGTGGTCCTCAGACCTGCAGCATTCCCTGGGAACTTGTTAGAAATGTAGACTCTCAGATTCTCCCTCTGAAAGAGTTTGCAGCTTAACAAAATCCCCAGGTGATTCTTATGCATATTAAAGTTAGAGAAACATTCTATAAAGCACACAAGCCACGGTGCTATAGAAATGAAAGAAAAGGGCAGCTAGATCTACCAGAGGGCTTAATGCTTAAGTTGAGATTTGAAGAATGAGTAGAAAAGCATAAAGGTTGGAGTGGGCAAGGGTGAAAGATGGATGACACGGGACACAGGCAGAAATGAAGGGCATTCCATGTGAGAGAGTGGTATGAGCAAAGGTAAGAAGGAGGAGTGAACCTAGGTTATCTGGGAACGGTTTGGGAAAAGAGTGGAGAAGGAGGGAGGCAGTGTGGTGGATGCAGGAGTTGAGGCTGAGGGCCACACCATGGAAAGGAGTGACTTGGCCAGGGCTGTACATGAAATACTCTCCTATCTTTCCGCTCCTTCCTTCCCTTCCCCCTCTCTATTATATGCGCACTATTTGTGCAAATGAAGATTCAAATACAGTGAAGACACTATTCCTGAAATGTTTAAATCTCCCTGGGGTTGCTGAGAGAAATAGGTCCTGATCCTCAGAAATTTCATCTGAAGCACTGGGGGCCTTAGGCTTGTGTTGAGGGGATGATGACATGGCCCATTTTAAAGGGGATGTAAGCATGGTGACCTGGAGTTAGATCTGTGTCAAAAAGGGAAAATCATCCCACCTGTCTGAGCCTCATCTATAAAATGGAGGTGAGAAGTTGTTACAAAGATTAAAAGATGAACAGTACATGACCCAGCTGGTAAAGAATCTGCCTGCAATGCAGGAGACCTGGGTTGAGAAGATCCTCTGGAGAAGGGAAATGCTACCCACTCCAGTATTCTGGCCTGGAGAATTCCATGGACTGTATGGTTCATTGGATTGCAAAGAGTTGGACATGACTGAGAAACTTTCACTTTCAGTACGTGACATATGGTTGACATTCAATAAACTTCAATAAACCTAAGTTCCTCCATCCTGTTTCCTTCAGAAAGTATCAACACACTGTTGGCACATGTGGCACAAGCCATGGTTGTATTTTGACCTAGGATAATGTCATTGGTCACCGTCTTTATGTTTTCCATGCTTCATAAATTGAACTGTTGTTATTTCCCCAAAGTGAATTTGATAGAAAACTCCAGCAATAATCTGCAAGTTTTCTCTGGAGCTGACAACTGGACTTCCTTATCCTCCACACCCCATGCCAGCATCCTGTCTGTACCCCACACCAGCGGACCAGTCAATCCAGGGCCTAGGTAAGACAAACACAAGCAACTTGCTCATTGTTCTTGGAGGTTTACTGTTTAGCATGGGGCCTCGAATGCATATTTTTTTTCCTGGGGTGCCTTGGTTTAAGCTTTCGTCCTGACTTCTAAGCCACTAAGAAGTGAAAATAACAAGGTCAACTCTTTGCCCCGGAAAAAGTGTGGTGAGAAAGAATCTACTCAGTCATGTACTCTTTCCATTTGTAACTCTGGTACTTTTTTAAGAGGGAAAAGATATTGTGGCCTGAGATTGTTTATCTTGTCAGGAAGAAATACTGTGAACCATGGTGGTAGCAAATAAATACTCAACATCAGGGAATTAAAAGGGAAAAGTGTAAATAAGCACTGAAACCTCAAGACCCTTGATTGTCTGTATCCTCCCAAGCTACTCATTCTAACAGGTGGACAGATTTGGGGCCCCCAGGCCTCAACCCAGGCAATAGGGCTGAGAGGATCTTGTAGGACCCGTGGCATAACTCTTATACCAGAGACCAGCATTCAGTTCTGACTGTTGGAAATCAATGTGATGAGTAGAAAGGAAAGGGGGCTGGAATCTGATAAATGTGGCCTTCAGTCCCAGTTTCACTTCTTATTGACTCTGTGACCTTAGGAAATTTTCTTAGCCTCACTAAGCATAAACTTTCTTATCTTAACTGTATGAGCTACTCTGTAGAGTTATGGTGAACATCAAAATTAAAAAGAGCATAATATGTACTGTAATCAATGACATTGTGTCAATATATACATGTCTTGTTAAGTTCAACATAATTAGGCAGAGTTTTGAGAAGGTCCAAAAAGCAATTCAAGATTAAAAGATGTCCTGTCTTTTTTGGGGGGAGATGTTAGATGACTTATGACTTGTGGGTCTAAAAAAGTTTGAGGGTCATAGAACTTTGATTCACATCAATGCTCCTCACTCTTTAACGTGCATTAGAATCACCTGGGATGTTCAACTGCACAATCTGATTAATAGGTCTGGGTTAGGGTCCAAGATTCTGCATTTTTAACAAGCTTCCAGGTGTTGCTGTAAACTGTGATCTTGATTTTGATGTTGATGTTGCTATGGCCCTTGAGGAATCTAGTGGTGTGCTGTTAAGGCAACAGCTCCCAACTGCCTTTGGCTCCTGGACTCTTGTAATGCAACTGGTCCAAACTGAGATGGGCTGTAACACACAGAATGTTAAAGACAGTAAATAACAAAGAAGAAATTCTTAATAATTGTTTATACTGATGCATGTAAAAATGATATTTTAAATATTTTCAGTTACATAAAATATTATTAACAATAAGTTCATTTGTTGCCAATTATATAGAGTGAAGTAAACCAGAAAGAAAAGCACCAATACAGTATACTAATACATATATATGGAATTTAGAAACATGGTAATGATAACCCTGTATGCGAGACAGCAAAAGAGACACAGATGTATAGAATGGACTTTTGGACTTTTAGGGAGAGGGAGAGGGTGGGAAGATTTGGGAGAATGGCACTGAAACATGTATACTATCACGTAAGAAAAATATATATGTATATATTATCCAGGAAAAAAAAAGTTCATTTGTTTCTTTTTATTCTTTTCTCAAGTGTGGTGTCTCGAAAATTTAGCCTCATATTTGTGGCTCACATTTTATTTCTGTTGGACAGTGCTTGACTAGAGGACCTCAGGGAAATGCATTTATTGGTGCTGTGTTGGAAGTGAGGGAAAGAGTATCCTTGAAGCTGTTAGATAAATAACTATGTGCCAAGTTCTGTACTAGATCCTTTATGTAAGTCATTTATAGGATTCAAAGACATCCATGAGGCTGCTTTTAAAATTCCTACTTTCCTGATGGAGAAACTAAATCTCAGAGGCACTAAAAACTGCCTGAAGCTAAGACAGTAAATAAAGTAACTCAGAGCCCATGGTTTTTGAATCAGCCCAGGAAGCATCAGAAAGGGGCTCCGACTGTTATTGTAGAATAATTTCTTTTGAAAACTGGGGAACTGGGGACAGAATCCCAGCAAGCTGAGCTGGCTAATAAAACCAACAACCCCCATGGCCTATCAAGGTTTCTGCAGGTTTCATATGGTCCAATGAGGTCTGTGGAATCTGAAATATGGCAGAGTGCAGGGTGGCATTTCTACCTCTGGTTTCATCAGTGACATGTTTAACCCACTGCTGACTCTAAATATTTTGCTAGAGAAAAGCAAAATGTGTTCAGTACTGTCATTGGGTAATAAGCCTATTATCAAGCAAAGTAGGGACTCTGAAAAGTGATGAAGAAAATACTGGAAGTTATTTTGCCTGTGTTGATTGCAGTCATTTTAATCCAGGTTCTATGTTAAGGTGCAAAATTGGCTGCACATCACAGTCAACAGGAAAACTTTAAAAATTTCTGATACTACGTGCCAGACTAATTAGATCAGAATCTCTGGGAGTAGAACCCATGTGTCAGTAATGTTTTTAATTTGCTAAGTGATTTCAATGTACAGTCAAGTTCGTGACCCAGTGATGTAGGATAGAAAGGTCTAAGAAAGTGGTCCAGTTCACCACCTTTCTACCAGGGACCAGAACTGACAGGTAGAAATCTGGAATGGAAGAGTTAATTATAACAACCACCATTAACTGAATGCTGTGTTTTGAATTTCATGTACTCATTTCCTTATTCAATCCTCATAAAAATATTTAGTAAGATATGTTTAGCTATCTTTAATTAACTCCAAATCTTGAAGCTAAGGAAACTGAGGCTGATCTATTAAATAATTTGTTCAAAGTCACAGAGCTAATAAGCTGTAACGCTAGGATTTAAACCTAGATTTTCTGTCCTGGTTATCCACATCACCTGTCTTGGCCAGTGAGAGATCTTACTCACAAATTATACTACCCAAATAGCCTCTTTTCAACTCCCCTGCCCATTTACTCAGGTAGCAAGGGAATCCTAGAGAAATAAAATGCTGCGTTAAAACTGAACAACTTGCTAGAGGCAAGGGCCAGCATCAAAATGCAGGTCTCAGGACACTTAATTGTATGATTATTCTACTACATCCTGCTGCTTCTCTGCAGAAATGGGACCAGTGTGTGTCAGAGCTGGAAATAAAGCCGTGACTAGATACTCTCTTCCTAATTTGTGTCCCTCTCAGCACTGTGTATGTGCTAATCAACATTCTCTCTCTCTCTCTCTGTATGTGTTTCTGCAGCCCATACCCATGCCTGTGGACCATCAACAACAGTGGCGGGGGCCCTGCAGGGTCGGGCTCAGAGGTGCATGCCAACTCCCCGGGAGCATTTCTCCTGGGCAACCCAGCTGTGACTTCACCTGTCTCCACCCAGACACCCACTTCGGTTAGTGTGGAGGTTCTGGGGGAGCCCTCGCTGACCAGCATCGCCATGTCCACCTGGACAGCAGTGGCTTCACACTCCTTTACAGGCTGGGGTAGCCCAGGTAGGGGTGGGCACCATTCTCCCTCCTCACTGCATAGTTAAGCAGGATCCTAGTGAAGATGTCAGTAGAAAATCTGCTAGATGTAGAGCTCTTAGAAGGATCACCTATTGATCCCAGTGAGTCAGACTGCAGAGTCTCCCCACCCAATGAAGTGGGTTGTAGCAGAAGCCTCCTAGGAAACGGTTTGGTTTAGATGACGCTAATTTTGTCACCTGCATCTGTCTACCATTTTCTCTTTGTGCTCCCATTTTTTTCTGCAGCTTATCCATGCCATGCTTAGGCAACAAAAGTTCGTTGAGTACCTTCCTTGTGCCCTGACCCTTACTCTCAAATGATTCTAGAAGGCTGCCCCTCCTGTTCTGTGGACATAGTGTAAAGCTGGTAAGTGAGCTCAAAATTTACCTAGCCTAAGGCTACTGTATCATAACTTTGTACAGCCCTAAAGGTATGTGTAGCCACAGAGCTTCTGCTTTGAGACCAAGAGAAGGTGTAAGGCCATGGAGTGAAGTTAACAGAAGTAGAGTTAATTACATGTTATAGCACTGAGAACTGAGGAAATGAAATCATGTTGCTCCTTGGCTCAGAAACTTCGGATGACTCACCATCACCTACAGATCAAAGTTGATCTCATCTGCCCTCCAAACATTTCTCCAGCTTTATCTCCCTGTTACCCCCTTAGCATCCACTGTTTCAGTCAAGGGATACATTCTGCCTCTATCTTTTGAACATTCGGTGTTCTTTCCCACCTCTGTACCTTCTCTCCTGCCGGAAATTTCCTTCTCTGCTCAGTTCCACCTGTGCGAATCCTGCTTAGCTCCCATGGACTGACCAGAGCATCACCTGTTGCACCAAGCATTTGATCTGCCTGGGTTCCCTGCCTTCCCACTGGTTTTGCCTCTGTTATAGAGCTCATCTCATGCTCCCTTGTATTTTTAGTACCTGTGTCTCTCTTCCACTAGACTGTGAGCCCCTTGAGGGCAAGGCCCAGCCTTCTCTTCTCTGTTCCCCACAGCAGCACCTGGTTCTGTGCCTTGCCTATAGGAGGTGCCCAATAAACACTGGCTGAACTGAATGGGTGTGAAGTGCATATGTTAAAAGGACAGCTATAGAGCTCACTGGGGGGCAGAGCTCAGAAATATATGTCCCAGAATAGGCAGCGGGTCAAAGTGGGAGATCGGGGACACTCTGGGTGTTACATTTGCAGTATAGCCCTTTCTCAGTGATTGGTTGTATAAGGAGATGGTGTGGGCTACTGTGATTGTTCCCAGACACTGATCCTTGGATCCCCTCCTCTGAACCACATGGAACACTGAGAAATAAATTCTTCGGCACACTCCACAACTCTTGAATCAGAATCTTTGGAGGTAGAGTCCAGCAATCTGCATTTCATATAAGTGTTCCAGACAATAGTCTCAGAGCCAAATTTGAAAATGACTTGCCTGGAACAGAGAAACAGAATGATAAATACTCCCGGGACCTCATCAGATAAGAGTTTCAATCTCTGCACCATTCTAGGCCGTTGCTATAGTCAATGAGCAGAATCATGTTTCATTGGTTTTCCTTTTCTACCCCCTACTGGATGTGCTGATGACTACAGGAGTGAGGTCTCCAGACCTGGGTGGCTCTCCCAGCATCAACAGCATGCTGCACTGACTGGGCAGCTTTCTTGGGTCATTCCTGAGGGTCTCTGAGAGTCCATTCGGAACCTGGCTATGGCTCAGCTGTTCCCACTGAGGCAGGAGACAGGCATGTATAACTGGTCTCCTGTTTACATTTCTTGAGGCAAGAAAAAGATGGGCTTCAGGCCAGACATTTACAGCTAGCCACCTGTTTGCATTTCTTGAAATAGACGATAGATAGACTCCAGGTTCGGAGAAGGCGATAGCACCCAGCTACAGTACTCTTGCCTGGAAAATCCCATGGGGAGAGGAGCCTGGTAGGCTGTGGTCCATGGGGCCGTGAAGAGTCGGACATGACTGAGCGAATTCCCTTTCACTTTTCACTTTCACGCCTTGGAGAAGGAAATGGCAACCCACTCCAGTGTTCTTGCCTGGAGAATCCCAGGGATGGGGGAGCCTGGTGGGCTGCCGTCTATGGGGTCATGCAGAGTTGGACACGACTGAGGCGACTTAGCAGCAGCAGCAGCAGCAGCAGGCTCCAGGTTAGACATCTACAACCAGTCTCCAGTTTGCTCTTCTAAATGGAACTAAAAAATGAAACAGGATAAATAGCCAAATTTTGTCTCCTGTGGACACCCTAAGGTAACAGTCATGGCAGGAACATAGAGGAGCTAAACCTTGTTTGAGTAAAGAATCAAGAGGTTATATATTTGCCATCCTTGGGGCAAGAGAGACATTTCACATGTGCAGAAAGGCTCCTTGGGGTCAAAAAGAATGGTGTACTACCCCATAATATGTGATGTTAATATGCGATTCCATAGGCTTCTCAACTGGAATCCACCTTGGAAAACAGTTGTGTGTGCATGTTGGGAAGGGCTCTAGGGTAGGTCAGGTGTGGAAAAAGAAGCCAGATAATTGGCAGAAGATAAACAAAGATCGGAAGAACTGTCATATAGAGATGACTTAAGCTCTTCTTTCTTGTGCTCCTCCTCTCTGGGGGGAACACCGATACCCTTTCTCTCTGGGTATGCCTTTCTCTCTTGCTTCCATCTTAAGAAACCATTCCTCCGTGTGCTGCCCCACTTGTTGTGCTGTGCCTCTAATAATAAACTTTGAACCTAAATTTACAGATTTTGCCTCCAAAATAAATGCATTTTTCACTGGAGGAAAGAGCCCAGAAAAATAGCTTCTAGCCTCTAGCCCTTGCTGGTCTGGTAGCTCAGTCTTCTTATTTTCATCCAGGCTATCCAGGTTCAGTTCCTGGGCAGGGAATTAAGTTCTCACTTCATGTCACCCCTCACTGCTGGGTACCAAGATCACTACCACAGTTCCATCAGTAGAGCCCATGCAAACCCACCCAATGCCAACTGTTAGCCTAGGGCATCCAAACACAGCACTACTGAGTTCTTGGCTCTTTCTGCAGAGAAGGATCTTTTAACATGTTGTAGTTAGCCTGTTTTCTGGTGCCATTCCAGTTCTGGACCTGGATCTCTGCCAATGATGCCACTCCAAACACGTGGTGACCTTCAGTCAGTTCAGTTCAGTTCAGTTCAGTCGCTCTTTGGGACTCCATAAACCGCAGCACACCAGGCCTCCCTGTCCATCACCAACTCCTGGAGTTTACCAAACCCATGTCCATTGAGTTGGTGATGCCATCCAGCCATCTCATTCTCTGTCATCCCCTACTTCATCTGCCTCCAATCCCTCCCAGCATCAGGGTCTTTTCCAATGAGTCAGCTCTTTGCATCAGGTGGCCAAAGTATTGGAGTTTCAGCTTCAACATCAGTCCTTCCAAAGAACACTCAGGACTGATCTCCTTTAGGATGGACTGGTTGGATCTCCTTGCAGTCCAAGGGACTCTCAAGAGTCTTCTCCAACACCACAGTTCAAAACCATCAATTCTTCTGCTCAGCTTTCTTTATAGTCCAACTCTCACATCCATGCATGACCACTGGAAAAACCATAGCCTTGACTAGATTGACTTTTGTTGGCAAAGTAATGTCTCTGCTTTTTAATATGCTATCTAGGTTGGTCATAACTTTTCTTCCAAGGTGTAAGCGTCTTTTAATTTCATGGCTGCAATCACCATCTGCAGTGATTTTGGAGCACCCCAAAATAAAGTCTCTCACTGTTTCCACTCTTCCCATCTATTTGCCATGAAGTGATGGGACCAGATGCCATGATCTTAGTTTTCTGAATGTTGAGCTTTAAGCCAACTTTTTCACTCTCCNTCAGCCACTATTTCCACTGTTTCCCCATCTATTTCCCATGAAGTGATGGGACCAGATGCCATGATCTTACTGAGATATAATTCATATACTAGACCCTTTACCCATTTAACAGGTACAATTTAAATTTTTAAAGATATTCACAGTAGTGCAACTATCACCACAGTCTGTATTAGAACATTTTCATCACCCCCAAAAGAAATGTGTTACCCATTAGCAGTTATGACCCTTTCATCCCCAACTCCCTACCCTCCCCTTTAAAACACAGTCTTCTGTTGAATTTGCCAGGGATTGGTTTCAGGACCTTCCATGGTTATAAACGTTCATGGAAGCTCAGGTCCTATATGAGCCCTGGCATNCCCCCAAAAGAAATGTGTTACCCATTAGCAGTTATGACCCTTTCATCCCCAACTCCCTACCCTCCCCTTTAAAACACAGTCTTCTGTTGAATTTGCCAGGGATTGGTTTCAGGACCTTCCATGGTTATAAACGTTCATGGAAGCTCAGGTCCTATATGAGCCCTGGCATGGGTACCCCTAGTTCCACAGCCACAGATTCAACCGATTGCTGATGGTAACATAGGCAAGACTCCTTGGCTGGTGGGATCCAGGAAGGCACGACCTGCAGATAGGGAAGGCTGACCTTACGTCATTTTATCAAAGAACTTGTACATATGCTTTTATCAAAATATAGATTTAGCTTTGAATTTATTTGAACTTAATATACTTTTTCTTATACTTGATGTCCTCTTTTTTTCACTCAGTGTAATATTTCTAAACACCATGTTCTTGTACAGAGTTACAGTTAACTCATTTTCAAAAGTGTAATTTTCTCTACTTAGATAAAATAACAGCTGATTCATATCTTTCACATGAATTTGATTTCCTACTCTCTTTTTGCTACAGTCCCTCTGTTCTGAATGATTTTGTCCATCTCACCAAGTGCACACATGCAAGGGGTTGTCTGGGATCTAGTTGGCACTATAAATTGCAGGTTTAACTTTACAGAATAATGCAAAACTTTATTGCAAAGTAGTTATAGTTCATACCTTCATTAGTTGAGTGACGGGTTCTTTCTCAGTGTTCTTGCCAGCATTCAGTGTTGTTAGATCTCTTCTTCACTCGTGTGATGGAGGCAAAATGGTGTGTCGTGTTCCAGTGTTTTCCTGAGTGAGAATGAGGTTGAACTTTTCATACGTTTATTTGCAATTCTTTCTCCTCTTCTCTAAAACGCCTGTTCATATCTTTGCCTGTTTTTTTTCCCCCCCATTTGGCTCCTTGTCTTACTAAGGAAATGGCAGCCCACTCCAGTGCTCTTGCCTGAAGAATCCCAGGGACGATGGAGCCTGGTGGGCTGCCGTCTATGGGGTCGCACAGAGTCGGACACGACTGAAGCGACTTAGCAGCAGCAGCATACACTTCAAACACCAATCCATTTTGGGATTATATATGCAGCAAATCCTCCTCCAAGTTTCGAGTTTATGCCTTTGTTTTTCTTCTTGTGCTTGGCTCCCATAAATTATCATTTACTTTTATGTATTCATGAATTTCTATTATAGTTTTTTGACCTATGAGTTATTTTCAAAGACTTTTTTGTTTGAGTATAAGAAAGTCTAAGTTATAATCATTCATTTCCTTCTCACTATGATGGTTAAAATTGGAGATTTGTTGATGCTGATTTTAATGTAACCATGTGGTCACATTTCTGATAAATGTGCCCTGTGTAGTTGGGAGATCTCTAATTGTTGGGTACACATCCTGTTTATATTCTTTAAGTCAAGTATGTAATTTTTAATTTTGTATATTTATCAGAGTTTTGTCAGTTTGAGCTATCAGTAACTGTAATATGCATGTTCAAATGTTTCTTTATAGTGATGGATTTGCTAATTTTATCTGTAGTCTTACATTTTGTTATTTTATATATTTTGAGTCTTTATTGGTATAGGTAATTTTTAAATTTTTCCTGTTTCTATAAGTGAATCTTTTATCATAGTGACATACTTTGTTTCAGAAATACGTATTTCTTAAGTCCATTCTTTTCTGAATTACTATATTTCTGCCTTCTTTGATTCATGTTGACTTTGTATATTTTTTCTCCTTTTACTTTCAGCTTTATCAACTTTCATCCTTTTGCTTCCAACTTTACCATATCCTTATTTTTGTTCAGTGAATAGTGTATAACCTATTATCTATATTTCTAGCTGAAAAATCCAATTCATTGACGTTTATTTTTATTTCTATCATTTTACTTTGTAGTTTTTCTATATCTTGACTTTTGTGTTGCTCTTTCTTCAAATCGTTTGTTTTGTTTTCTTATTCTATTTTTCCTTCCACTTGTTGGGAAAATATAGACTATGTTTATGTTTTTAGGGTGACACTTAAAATTCTATATTTATCTTAACAAGGTGCAAAGGCATTTTTACCTAAATGCTTTTCCAAACAATGCAAAAACTTAAAAATATTTAATATCTTGATAACCTGCCTCCAGATTACCTTCTATTTTTGTCTATTATTTTAGACATGAGCATCATTATTTCATACAGTTTTCTTAGATTTACATCCATGTATTTCAGTTTCTTCTTTTTTCCCCCATTTTCTTTTCACATCTTAGATATTCTGTATTGAACAGTTTCTTTATTTCAGGAAATATGGAAACAAATCTCCTACAAGTAAAAGTGTACTGAGTAAGCTCTGTTAGTATTTGTTTATTTGCTCCTGCTAAGTAGCTTCAGTTTGGTCTGACTGACTCTGTGTGATCCTATGGACTCTAGTCACCAGCTCCTCTTTCTATGGGATTCTCCAAGCATGAATACTGGAGTGGGTTGCCATTTTCTTCTCCAGGGGATCTTCCCAACCCAGGGATCGAACCTGGGTCTCCTGCATTGTAGGCAGATTCTTTACCATCTGAGCCACCAGTGAGGCCCATTTGTTTATTTAAACATATCTAAGTTCTATTCTCATTCTTAAAGGATGACTTGCTAATTTTATCCTCATTCTTAAAGGATGATTTGCTGGACATTTTGTTTTAGGTTCATGTTTATATCCCTTAGCATTTGGATGGCATTCTTTTGCTATCTTTTAATATTCATTACTGTTGTCGAGAATTTTGCTGTCCATCTAATTGTTTCTACACAGGTGATAGACCTTTTTCTTTATATACTTTATAGTCCTGTATTTTGGTATGGGATCATTGGTATTTTGCTACCATATATCTTCCCTGGTGGCTCAGATGGCAAAGAATCTGCCTGCAATGCAGGAGACCCAGGTTTGATTCCTGGGTTGGGAATCCCCTGGAGAAGGAAATGGCAATCCAGTCCACTATTCTTGCCTGGAGAATTCAATGGACAGAGGAGCCTAGCAGGTTACAGTCCATGGGGTCGCAAAGACTGGGACACAACTGAGCCACTAACACTTTCACTTTTTTCCATTGGTATTTTGCTGTTTTGCTACCTTGTAAATAGGTGTGAATTCATTTTCATTTATGCTATTTGATGAAAGTTTTGCATGCTATATGTGAAGAGTTTTGCCTTTCACCAGTTACAGATGTTGTTAGATATTCTCTTCTTAAATATAGCCTCATCATCTATTCTCATTCTCTTCCTCTGAGAATAGAGTTCAGTGATTTCTTAACCTTCTCATTTTATCCTCCACACTTCATCCTCTCTGTTCTACACCGTAACTTTTAAATATCTGTCACTCAGTTTTCTAAATTTTTTTAATATATAATCTGCTATCCAATATTTTGATTTAATTTTAAATTTTCATGCTCACATTTTTATTTCTAAAAGTTTGGTTTGATTCTTGTTGAAACCTTCTTGATAATTTTATAAAGATTCTTGTTGCTTGCTATTATTTAAAAACATAACATATTACAGAAAACATTTCATACATATTTTATCTTCTCTATTTAGAATTATTTTTAAATTGAAATTATTAGGACACTGATTTTTTTTTTT
>SJYA01004851.1:0-28894 GCA_006410615.1 Neotragus moschatus
GCTCCTCCGTCCTTGGGATTTTCCAGGCAAGAGCACTGGAGTGGGGTGCCACTGCCTTCTCTGCACAGAGAGGTTACGGGACCATAAGCCCACCCTCGCCTGAGTGTGATGTATCCGCCCTGAGTCCCGAGCAGTGCACAGCCGCCTGGGTTCCTGCAATTACTTTATCGCTCTTCTCTACTTTTCAGGTTCAACTGTGGTCCTGAAATTGGTCCTCTCCTGGCCATACTCCATCCCCATTCTCAGCACCTCTACACACAAATGTATTTGTACTCTGTCTTCGTAATCTGAGAACACTTCATACATCTACTTTGGTTTATGTCACTGAACTTACAACCATCAGCTTATATCTGTCTCCCTCATTGTATTTTGTCCCTAGAAGAATAATATCCATTTTTTTTAATCCCCAGGACAGAGAGAACCAGCTATGCACAGTATCATAGGTACTTAATAACTGTTTGTCAGACTGAATTAAAATGAACTTGAATGTAACTGATTTGGGGTTTGGGTTTTTAGGGTACAGAAGTCAGGGTTTATTGCTAATTCTCTCCCAGAACTGAGGAATGATCACACTGCCCTAGCTAACCCACCTTCCCAGCGCTGGACTCCAGGGGTGAGTATTTACTGCGGAAATCGGAGGCGGCAGTGGGACTGATGGATGGCCACCACCTTCATAAAGAGCTGTGGGACACAGTCTCCAGCCACAGCCTCAGGGCTGCTAACTCTCTTGAAACTTTATGGCAGTGTTGCCATGGAGGTCACGGATATAATGCGCCATGGAGGCAAAAAAATGGAATTTCCCTAGAGGGGCAACACTGACGGGAACTCATTCACAGGCAAGAGTGAGGTACTCAACCTCTCTGAGCTTCAGTGTCCATGCCACTAACATGGGGATGATAACACATCTCATAGGTCGTTGGGAGGACTTAATACAGCAATAGCCAGAGCACAGAGGCTAGAGCCTAGTGGGTTGTCAGCAACTGATAGCAGCTCCCATTTCCATGCCTGTTTTTAGGAGTTCTCGTATCATTTCATTTTATGAAAGTGAGGTTTGGGAGGGGTCTTATTTCAGTTTTTAATTTATACACACTAGACCAGAGTTTGTAGGACTCTGGGGTTAAGGGTGAAAGGAACCCTATGGTTTCCAATCAACAAGGCTCTTCATTGACCAAACATAGCCAGACTGACGTCTGAAATTGCCACCAAAGAGCTACAGGACTCAACTCCTCCCAATCTCAGTCCCAGGCTGGGCCTCTACCAGGCATGTAATTTGCTTCTGGGTCCCCACAGTCACTTGTCTGACTTGGTTGCTAAATACACTAACGGGAGTTATTCATTAGCAAGTGTGAATAATACCCCCCAACCAGCAGCAGTCTAAGCTCTGCTGCAGAGCCCAGTGCAACTGCCTATTAGCATTCGTGAGAAATACAGCCGTAAAAGGTTCCAAAGAATGTCACACTAAACCTGACTAGGGTGAAGACGTCTGCTCACTCTCAGGTGACATCCAACCCCACTGCAATACCTCCCTCACATGTGCCCCAGCCAGAACCTCTTCTCCTCACTCAGTATCATGCCCCAGACTCATGTCCAGCTCTTCAGCAAAATCCCCTCGTTTTTAATGTAACAAATCCAGACGTCACACACCCAGTCAGCCTTCTCCAGGGAAAGAAGAGGCGCTATGGAGGCAGATACGTCAAATGCTCTAGGATGGGGTGGTGGGGGAGGGAGGCAGATGAAAGGGGAGGGAAAAGAGTGAGAATGAAAAAGGACAGCATCCAGGAAAGACAACCGTGCCCCTGTCCCACTGGTTTCTAGAACATTCACGGGTGTGTGTGTGTGTGTGTGTTCCTCCCTGTGAGTTTGAACACTAGCACACTCAGAACAAAAGCAGACTGGGGTGAGGCAAGCAGTCAGCCACAACTGTGTTAGGACTCTCATTGAGGTGTTCCAAAGGGGAGCCAGAACATGAGTGATGGGATGGACAGCCCGAGATGCTGGGAGGAGGGAGAGGGAGGCAGGGGACTGGGGGAGCTGGGCTCGTGAGACGTCGTGAGGAGAGGGGAAAAATCTGAACGACTCTCCTTCGGGTCAAGTCATTACACTGCAGTCCTGAGAATGCATCTGCTTGTCTCCTCCCCAACCTTCACCTCCCTGGTCACAGCCTATCTTGGAAAACTCTCTTAGCCTTTTCCTGCCCATCAAGAGGTCCTTAATGCTAGGACAAGCCCCTCTTTTTCTGATAACAAGAGCTGGCTGGGATTTTAAAATCAGCCCCTCGCTGATGAAGAGCTCTTGAAACATAAAAAGATTCCAGCCAGACAGCCCTGCCCAAGACGGAGCTGCCCCTCCAACCTCACCCTCGCAGTCTTTGGCAAAACCCAGCCCCAAGTACGCAGCCTCGGATCCCGGGAAGAATCTGCATGCGTGACCTGGATGGATAACCTAAGAGGATGAACAGCCAGGGACCCCACAACCTTAAGCTCTAACGCAGAGTGAACACAGGACTCAAAACCCTGAGGTGATACTCTCCGGATTCAGGCTGCTAAAATCAGCTCAGACAATGATATTCTACATACATGCAATGAAACACACACACACACATTTTTAAGTGTGACTGGTGACAAGCTCCCTTGGTTGAAATACATTCCTCAACTCTTAAGAGAGGGGTTAGAAAAGAGTGTATACTCGTGACTGAAGATGGAGGAGGAGATGTACGCAGAGTACGAATGAGCATTAGAAGCTGAAAGCAGGGTGCCGCAGTGCGACAGCTCTGGGACCTAGTTTCCATTGTTTAGGGCAGGAACAGGGACCCCCGGGAAGGGAGCTGCAGGGGCTCACTGGCGAGTGCTGCAAGTCAGGGCAGTGTGGCCAGTCTGCTGGGGCCCTGAAGGCAGGGCAGAGCTGAGTGAGGAGACATGGGCAACAGGAGGAGGTGGGGTCAAAAAGGCTCTGTGGGTGGCATGTCCGCTCAATGAAGTTGTCTTGGCATCTGCCTACCCCTCCACTCTCTGCCAGGGCTCATGACCAGGGGTACCAGCTTTAAGAAGGCACCTCTGCCAAATCTTCCACCCAGGACGGGGCATTCCAGGGCCATGGCAGCATCTGGAAGATGGCTCAGGGCCCACAAACAGGGTAACCAGACCTGGGGTAACATCACTCACCCTTTACCTCACACTCCCTCTCTTCACAGGCAAGCGTATGTTCAGCTCAGAGACGGGTCTCACTCGGGTTGCCACTGCTCTGATGAGTACCTGACAAACCCAAGACCTCCTTTGCTCCACCAGCCCTTTGTGAGCTTCAGATTCCTGCAATCTGCCCCCTCCATTCACTGCGGCCACAGGCAGGTCTCAGCTTTCTGTTGGAAGAACCCCACCTGCACCCCCATGGGCCCCTACACACCTAAAATGCATCCTGCTAGGATGGCAGAGAAAGAAGGGCATCTGTTATCTTTCAGGGCAAGAATCCAGCTTCTCCCAATATCCAAGGGTGGACAGCTGGGCATGAGGAGGTCCACGAACCCCCAGAAATTGCATGGTTTTGTGTCTAGGTGCTTAATGTGAATTTCTAGGATTAACTACCATAGCTAATATAATGTCAGTTACCATGCCCTAGTTACTATTTCAAGAGCTTAAACCATTGCAGCTAATTTATCTCCTTACAGAGGAGATACAAACTGCATTTATCCTCCACTTTAAGATGGGGAAAACACAGACACCAAGAGGCAAAGGTACCACGGTCACAGAACCAACTGATGGTAGACCCGGGATTCAAACCAGGACATCCAGTTCCAGAGCTCATAAACCTACCTTGACATACTATCTCAAGTTTAAGTCACCTTCTCAGAGAGGCCCATGACCTCACCACGCTTGACCGCCTTAGAGGCATCTATATATCAACATCTAGCACGTGGTTATGCCCTATTGAGCTTCACATGCCGAGAATCAAGAACTGCACCCAGCATCCAGGAGACGCGCGGCAGCCACTCTGTGGAAGAGTGGACAGTGACGGTCATCCAGGCTCTCCACCAGCAGCTTTCTCCTGCCTTTCGGAGCAGGCTCTTTGCACCTCCATCATGCCAAGCCTTTCATCAAACCTGAGGGTTTCCCTGCCGCGGCTGTTCTCACTGCCCACCTGCTTCATCCTCTCTCTTGGTCCTCCCTCTTCACCTGTACAGTCTCGTCGGACCTCTCTGGTTCATAAACCTGGGGGCCAGCCCCACCACCCACTTCAGGACTACCTGCTGTTGTGGCTGATGGTCACAGAGAAGGTTGTATGACTCGACGAAATTCAGCACACAGGCCCTCAAGGGAGAGTACACATTAAAAAGTCATCACCCAGAGAAAGCCTGCCGGCTAGGCAACAGCAGCCAGGCCAAGAGCGTTCACCAGACCAGAGCAGAGGGCCCTGCGGAGGAGGCGTGAGTCGACAAAGGAGGCGGCCTCCTCTCTGTCTGGGAGGGCTTCTTCTGGGATTTGGGCTTGAGGAGCTTAGAACTTAAATGCCCACCACCTGTGAGCGTTCAACGCATTTTCCCGTGCCACTGAGTTCCAGGCCAGAACTCAGATCCTTTCCACTGTGGGTTGCAAACTCCCCAGACCTGTCCAATCATGGCTGAAATCAGTTATCCCCTGACAGGGGCTCTGCGGTCTGTGAAAAAATAAGCGGGTGTGGCCTCCATCCAGTGGGCAGAGGCCTCGTCCCTGAAAATTAGCGCCAAGGTCAGCAGGCACTGGCCTGAGTCTGCTTCCTGCTCCAGCAAAGCCTTGAAGAAGCATCAGAGGGCCCAGCTTATCGCCCTCTTTCTTATTTTTTATGCCCGCACCCTCTTCTTAATATCAGCCCTAAGAAGTCTTTCCAGGGCTTATTCTCTCTCTCGCAGGCTCTTGCACTGCGGGCGAACTAGAGAGATCTCAGAGAGACATTGGCATGGACTCCACCAGCAAGGCTGCCCCCCTGTGAGGGGAAGGAGTGTTGACAGTCAATTCATCTCTTCCCCCAACACAAGAAGCTCAGCCGCTTCATGCCTGAGGATCTCCTTTAGTTAAATGGGATCCGCACTGCCTCTCCGACCACGTCAGTCACTTCACTACATCTAACCCCCTCCAGAAGCAGGACGGGGCAAACTTATCTTCCAGTTAGCATCCCTATAATAATAAAAATAATTCGCAGTATTAGTTCTGACAAATGACCACAGTTCGAACCCATGCAGCAACGTCTCTCCACACCAATAAACATATCAACTGCTCCAAAGACTCTCAAACGGGGGTTTGCGGGCAGGGCTTGAGTGAGGAGCCATTTGCATAACCGCTTTCTGTCCAGTGGTCCCCCTCTCCCCGGGGCGGGCAAGTGCTCGTTTTACTGCCTGGCAACCAGACTGGGACTAAGCTTGCTAAAATATGAGTGTTTTTTTGGCTGGAGTACCAGAGAGCCTGCAGCCCTACGGAGAGAGAAAAATTGAACACACCAGGCCGTGGCTCCAGAAAGGGGAAGAATTAGACTTCACACCGAGCAGGCTGAACCCATGGCATTCTTTAGATAATGCTTAACAAACCCCCAAACAAAGGCAGCCAACTTAGCTGCATGTTCGTAAAATGTATTCTCAGCAGATTCGGGCTTATTGAAGCACTGACTTGCTTTGCAGCCAGGCTCCCCATCTTAAGCTTCCCGTTTTTCCGTGCTGTTCCCCTTGTCTAAATNGCATTCTTTAGATAATGCTTAACAAACCCCCAAACAAAGGCAGCCAACTTAGCTGCATGTTCGTAAAATGTATTCTCAGCAGATTCGGGCTTATTGAAGCACTGACTTGCTTTGCAGCCAGGCTCCCCATCTTAAGCTTCCCGTTTTTCCGTGCTGTTCCCCTTGTCTAAATTCCTACAGATTCTGCCAATCAGAATTCCTCACTTCAGGCTCAGGGGGGCTTAGCAACCAAGGTAAATGATGGTGCTTTAAAATTTGATCCTAACCCTGAAGAACCACTGGCCCCCATCCCAAAGCCCCCCACTCTGATGAGCCATCATCCAAGGCCAGTCCCCTCAGTGGTTTGCAGGATGATCCCTTAGAGATGAAAGCCGTGGAGTTCTTGGATTCACCCCCACGTCTCAGCATCCCACCTCAAGTGACACCTCGCACAGTTATTCAGTGCTGTCAACAGACCGTTTACAGCCAGGATTGTGAAAGTTCAAACTTGAGGTTACTTTATTTTTGGTGACCACTGTCAGTGTTAATTTCAAAGCCACAGATACCGTGACTAGCATTTGTGTACCCACAGAGAAAGCTAGCTTAATAAATAGTAGGCGTTTTTTTGTAGCCCAGCCTGCTTTTTGTTGCTTCCTAGATGCGAGTGTGTGTGCTCAGTGGCTCAGCCCTGTTCAACTCTTTGCAACCCCATGGACTATATCCCGCCAGGCTTCTCTGCCCATGGGATTCTTCAGGCAAGTATGTTGGAGTGAGTAACCATTTCCTCCAGGAATCTTTCTTACCCAGGGATCGAACCCACGTCTCCTGCTTGGCTGCTGGATTCTTTACCAGACAGCCAGCTGGGAAACCCCTGATTGCTCAGTGATAAAGAATCCGCCTAGCGATGGGAGTCACAGGAGATGTGGGCTTGATCCCTGGGTCAGGAAGAGCCCCTCAAGAAGGAAATGGGAACCCACTCCAGTATTCTTGCTCGGGAAATCCCGTGGACAGAGAAGCCTCATGGGCTACAGTCCATGGGGTCACAAAAGAGTTGGACTCAACTTAGCAACTAAACCACAGCTTTTTGTTGCAGAATGTATGGGGTGACGGAAAGAGGGCAAAAGACAAGGAAGTAGGCTTATATATGGGATCAAACATGAACACCATCTAATTCTACTGTTACTTAGCACAGCTTCACCTTTCCCCTCCGCCCCTCCAGGTTATCCTATTTACCCTGTACTCAGATTCCCCAGGCTTTGAGTATTGCTTAGTAGAGAACAAGAATTCAGGATCTAGAGACTAGACTCTGGGGTTCTTATATATGGATTATCTGCAAATTTCATAAGATAAAAGCTTTTATTGCAGGAAAAAGTATCCCTTCATTCCAAGAAATGGAAAGCTGGTCCTGGCGACTAGAGCCCTGCCAGAAACCCCTGCTAATTAACTCTGGGACCTCAGACTCGATTCTTTGTCAGGGGCCTCCTCCATAAAACAAGAGTAACACTTCTCACTCCAAGGCTTAGGGGTGAATGGGATAAGGAGCAGAAAATATCAATACTTTTAGTGCCTCAGAGAAGGATGTGTTGCCTGGAAAAAAATGCACGAAAGTTGAAAATTATGTTTTATTCAGTGGACTTGCTGACGCTTTAAGCCCAGAAAGCAGTCTCTCAGAGAGCTCCGAAGGACCGCTCCAAGGAGGTAAGGGAGGGGCCTGGATACATAGGAGCTTTTGCAACAAAACCAGATATTTGGAGCATCAAAAGATTATTGTTAATTAAAGGAAAAGTAGATATCTCAAGTTAATGAATTTAGCTCTCTTCCTATTTTTTTTTTCGTTTTAATATTTATTTATTTAGCTGCACAGGGCCCCAGCCGCAGCACCCAGGATCTTGGTTCTTTGTTGTCACACATGGGACCTTTTTATCTTCAGTTGTAGCAAGCAGGGCCTTTTAGTTGCAGCCCACAGCTTAACTGTCTAGGGCCATCCTGAATCCCCTCAGAGTGCACAGTTAGGAACTGCCGCAGTGACTGATGGTTTGATGGCTATAATATCATTTGTTTACTGATTTGGCAGGTGACATTTTTAATCCACAAGTGCAAGATATTAAACTTTATTTAAAAGTCTTCAAGATTCTCTAGTTCTTGAATATTCTTGCATGTGGCTTCCCTGAACTCCCATCTCCACTGAAAAGTTGCAGCTTGGAAGCTATAGCCAACCCCAAAACACAAAGTAGTGCCTCTAAACAGTGTGTGAGTTGAAGTCGACTTGGCCTGGTGACCTAAATGTTCATGGATTCAGACTGCAAACTTAAGAGGTGATCATGGCAAAAATGGAAGCTGGGAAATATGTCAAGCACAGAGCTTAACAACAGAGTCCAACTCCATCCCCAAGAGGCAGAAGAGACTCCAGGATTGCTAGAGGTGAGGCCCAGGAAACTTTCAAGCTGACTGCAGATGGAGCAGAAAGCAGGCTTTTTCCAAATGATGGATACACCTGTGTATTGTGCCCTCGGGCGTATATAGGGACTGTCTGTCAAAGATCACCCTTCCAGGCTCCTGAACCCACAGGTAGCAGTATCCACAGGCTGATACATCCCAAATCCCTGCCTCCGGCTAATTCTCCAAAGTCCAAACTCATGTCCAATTGCTATATGACACTGCCACCTGGATATAAAACACATCTCAAACGTCACGGGGCCGGGCAGAACTTTTCTTCCCCATCGACGCCCGAATTTGTCCACGTGGCAGTGAGTGGGGGGCGGGGGGCAGGGCGAGTCTCCATCCTCCTAGGAGCCATCCTGCACACGGTATGATCGAAGCCAGCCAGTCCTATGAGGTCTCTAATCACGTCCAGAGCTCTTTCCTCACTGTCTGCACNCCCGAATTTGTCCACGTGGCAGTGAGTGGGGGGCGGGGGGCAGGGCGAGTCTCCATCCTCCTAGGAGCCATCCTGCACACGGTATGATCGAAGCCAGCCAGTCCTATGAGGTCTCTAATCACGTCCAGAGCTCTTTCCTCTCTCACTGTCTGCACTGTTAGCTCCACGCCTCGCCCTCCTGAACTCTGCCACACAGCAGCCCGGGGGGCTTTCTGAACATGTAAATTAGACCTCACTCCCCTGTGGAAAACCCTCCAAGGGCTCCCGAGGGATTCAGAATAAAATCCCAAATCCTTACTCTGACTGGCTGAACTTCTAGTCCAATCCTTGCCACCAGCTCCAGCCTCCACCCTCCCCTCCTTCACTGCGCTCCAGCCTCACTGCCTTCCTTCTGGGCTCAAGGAGGTCAACTTGTTCCTTACAGAGGGCCTTTTCACTGGCCATATTTCACTGTCCAAAACCACCACCCCCCCATCCCTCCTTCCCTGTGTCCTCTCCCCCTTCTATTTCCTCCTCCTACACACAGAGGGCTACTTCCGGCAGTCAGATCTCGGCTCCAACAGGCCCCCTAATTACCCAGCCTAAAAATACCCACCCGCTTATCTCCTGCATCACTCTACATAGCACTGATTTTCTTATTTGCATCTTTATCCCTGGTTTGTCTCCTCCAGCTCAAATGTAATTCAATGAACACAGACATCACATCTGAGGGGCTAGAACAGAGCCTGGCATGTTGCAGGTTCTCAAAACATTTTCAGTTATAGGGCTCTTCTAACCAATAAAATACCTGCAAACACCCCCTCATGGTCACAGGTATTTAGGTAGAATTTTTCTCACCATTCTCATTGTCCACAAGATATTACACATGACAAGCCCACGCTTACTTTATATCTAACATCTTTTTGTTGCCATGAGGCAGAAGAAACAAATTGCTGAATAGTCATTGCCTAGATTGGCAAGAAGTAAGGAAAAGACGCAATTCACTCCCCCTTACCCCAACGTCCATCATGACAAACTACCTCTATCGTCCATTTGAACACCCGTAGTTAAAAAGCAGTTTTAAGAGCCAAAGACCTAAGTCTGAATCTGAACCTCGGCCACTCACTACACAGGGGACGCTGAACACCTCACGCTCACTCTGGCCTTTGTTTGTCTCTCATCAAGCAGATGACCATGATACCAGCCCTGCCCACCTGAAAACGGTTGTAATAAGGAACAGTGAAGTATATAAAATCACTTAAATGTAAGCTACAAATGTAGGGAACAGTTGCCCATTATTGAGATAAAAGGAATTTTCAATGACTGCAGATCAACCTGATTATTGATTTCATTTGATAGCATTGATCACCTTGGCTCAGTATGTTTGTGTGTATGTGTATTTTGGGTCAGAAAAAGAGCTAAAGAAGGGCTACGAACAATGGATTTTGAAAGAACGCATCCCAACAACAAACACCGAAAGCTCATTCTGGGAGTCAAAGCTAATATTAAGAGCGTGTGAGCCGACAGGCAGCGGAGGTCAGAGTTAATTACAGCCGGCGGCATTTTACATGTGCCTACCCAGGCCTCCTCCACTGGGAGCACCACATTGTAAATCCGAGCTGGCTGATATTAGCGAGCACTGATTAGAATATGCCCACAGGGCCTCTTAAACTTTCCTCCTCTTCTAACGCGTTTGTTTTCAGCAAGATTTATGGGCACCTCTGCTGAGGGTGAGCAGATCTGCCAACACGGAAGTCCTTCCCTTTACAAAGCCTCATCCGCACAGAGCTTGCCTGAGCACTGGGTGCGAAGAAAAGCAAGTTCCATCTGGGTGATCTTCCTGCCCACAGAGAAGAGCGTGTGGGAGCCTCGCATGAAGTATTCAGATTTCTGACCAGCCTGCAATGGCCCCCAGAACTAGGAGCCACCAATGGGGGTAAACACCAGTGTCATCTAGGAGAACCAGAGGGTCTAGTCTCTCCACATGTGCAGCGGGTGAGAGGATAAACGGCCGCTGACTTTGCCAAGCTCTGAAAGGTACGAAGTGAAAACGGCCGTTGACTTTGCCAAGCTCTGACAGGTATGAAGTGTTTGATGTTTATAAGAATGTCCTTTAAAACTTAGCCACACACTCAGACTACTCTTCTTAAAAAGAGTAAGTGTTTTCCCCTGGTTGACACGTTCATACGGGATGCACAGCAGGATCTCCGGCCAGGATGCAGGGATCCAGGGAGGAAAGTGAAAGCATTCTCATCTCACTCCACAGTTACAGCCCATCCCACCTCTGGAAGGAAATCCTTGGACAAGGAAGTTCTGCAAGAGCTCCATTCCCTCCTTACTGCCCAGGATGGGGGAGTCTGCACCTGCGAGATGAGCTTCCTCTGTAAAACGAGATTTGGAGGGGGCGGGGCATTACATTCCTTCCAGTCTAATCACCACAACCCTACCATTCTCCTTGTCCCCTCCCATGACACCCATAAAACCAGGGACCATTCTGAAAAGAAGTCGGGGACAGCTCTGAGATGCTGCAAGCCTTTTCTGGTTAAGAGCTCCTCTGAGTCTCAGGGCTGCGAGGAAGGACAGTCTTCTTGCCCAGAAGGCAAGAGAAGGTTGACATCTCCAAGGTGAATACATGCTTACAGGCTTCCCTGTGAAGGATTAGCCCACGAGAACCAGCTGCTTGCCTTCTCCACCAAGACCAAATGAAAGGAAGCAGGCTCTGCCTAAGGAGCTGGGCTTAGGCTACAAGTAAGGAAGCATTCCTAGCCATGATGGGTTGTGAAACACAGCAACCGGCTACTAAAAGAAGCATCGTAAGCCTCTTTCCCAAACTCCTTCTCTGGCACGATGAGCCCTAGTCTGTCTGAGGTGGCTCAGTTGCCTGGGAATGGAAGCAGGAGGAAGGGCAGGGGCTTTACGATATGATAGTCCACCTTTGCCAGCCACGTGATGCTCCCTGGAGTAGGACAGGGTGTGGACTACCTGTTAATAATTTTTCAAATGACAGTTAAGAAAAACAAACAAACACACAAAGAAACAACCCAGGACTTATCCAGACTCAAAGGCTGAGTCCAAGAAGGGGAAAAACCCCTGAGCCGTCACTGTGAAGAAGGAGGTGTAGCTGGCAGCAAGGCTGCTGTNCTGCGCTCCAGCCTCACTGCCTTCCTTCTGGGCTCAAGGAGGTCAACTTGTTCCTTACAGAGGGCCTTTTCACTGGCCATATTTCACTGTCCAAAACCACCACCCCCCCATCCCTCCTTCCCTGTGTCCTCTCCCCCTTCTATGTCCTCCTCCTACACACAGAGGGCTACTTCCGGCAGTCAGATCTCGGCTCCAACAGGCCCCCTAATTACCCAGCCTAAAAATACCCACCCGCTTATCTCCTGCATCACTCTACATAGCACTGGTTTTCTTATTTGCATCTTTATCCCTGGTTTGTCTCCTCCAGCTCAAATGTAATTCAATGAACACAGACATCACATCTGAGGGGCTAGAACAGAGCCTGGCATGTTGCAGGTTCTCAAAACATTTTCAGTTATAGGGCTCTTCTAACCAATAAAATACCTGCAAACACCCCCTCATGGTCACAGGTATTTAGGTAGAATTTTTCTCACCATTCTCATTGTCCACAAGATATTACACATGACAAGCCCACGCTTACTTTATATCTAACATCTTTTTGTTGCCATGAGGCAGAAGAAACAAATTGCTGAATAGTCATTGCCTAGATTGGCAAGAAGTAAGGAAAAGACGCAATTCACTCCCCCTTACCCCAACGTCCATCATGACAAACTACCTCTATCGTCCATTTGAACACCCGTAGTTAAAAAGCAGTTTTAAGAGCCAAAGACCTAAGTCTGAATCTGAACCTCGGCCACTCACTACACAGGGGATGCTGAACACCTCACGCTCACTCTGGCCTTTGTTTGTCTCTCATCAAGCAGATGACCATGATACCAGCCCTGCCCACCTGAAAACGGTTGTAATAAGGAACAGTGAAGTATATAAAATCACTCTGCACATTGTAAAATGTAAGCTACAAATGTAGGGAACAGTTGCCCATTATTGAGATAAAAGGAATTTTCAATGACTGCAGATCAACCTGATTATTGATTTCATTTGATAGCATTGATCACCTTGGCTCAGTATGTTTGTGTGTATGTGTATTTTGGGTCAGAAAAAGAGCTAAAGAAGGGCTACGAACAATGGATTTTGAAAGAACGCATCCCAACAACAAACACCGAAAGCTCATTCTGGGAGTCAAAGCTAATATTAAGAGCGTGTGAGCCGACAGGCAGCGGAGGTCAGAGTTAATTACAGCCGGCGGCATTTTACATGTGCCTACCCAGGCCTCCTCCACTGGGAGCACCACATTGTAAATCCGAGCTGGCTGATATTAGCGAGCACTGATTAGAATATGCCCACAGGGCCTCTTAAACTTTCCTCCTCTTCTAACGCGTTTGTTTTCAGCAAGATTTATGGGCACCTCTGCTGAGGGTGAGCAGATCTGCCAACACGGAAGTCCTTCCCTTTACAAAGCCTCATCCGCACAGAGCTTGCCTGAGCACTGGGTGCGAAGAAAAGCAAGTTCCATCTGGGTGATCTTCCTGCCCACAGAGAAGAGCGTGTGGGAGCCTCGCATGAAGTATTCAGATTTCTGACCAGCCTGCAATGGCCCCCAGAACTAGGAGCCACCAATGGGGGTAAACACCAGTGTCATCTAGGAGAACCAGAGGGTCTAGTCTCTCCACATGTGCAGCGGGTGAGAGGATAAACGGCCGCTGACTTTGCCAAGCTCTGAAAGGTACGAAGTGAAAACGGCCGTTGACTTTGCCAAGCTCTGACAGGTATGAAGTGTTTGATGTTTATAAGAATGTCCTTTAAAACTTAGCCACACACTCAGACTACTCTTCTTAAAAAGAGTAAGTGTTTTCCCCTGGTTGACACGTTCATACGGGATGCACAGCAGGATCTCCGGCCAGGATGCAGGGATCCAGGGAGGAAAGTGAAAGCATTCTCATCTCACTCCACAGTTACAGCCCATCCCACCTCTGGAAGGAAATCCTTGGACAAGGAAGTTCTGCAAGAGCTCCATTCCCTCCTTACTGCCCAGGATGGGGGAGTCTGCACCTGCGGGATGAGCTTCCTCTGTAAAACGAGATTTGGAGGGGGCGGGGCATTACATTCCTTCCAGTCTAATCACCACAACCCTACCATTCTCCTTGTCCCCTCCCATGACACCCATAAAACCAGGGACCATTCTGAAAAGAAGTCGGGGACAGCTCTGAGATGCTGCAAGCCTTTTCTGGTTAAGAGCTCCTCTGAGTCTCAGGGCTGCGAGGAAGGACAGTCTTCTTGCCCAGAAGGCAAGAGAAGGTTGACATCTCCAAGGTGAATACATGCTTACAGGCTTCCCTGTGAAGGATTAGCCCACGAGAACCAGCTGCTTGCCTTCTCCACCAAGACCAAATGAAAGGAAGCAGGCTCTGCCTAAGGAGCTGGGCTTAGGCTACAAGTAAGGAAGCATTCCTAGCCATGATGGGTTGTGAAACACAGCAACCGGCTACTAAAAGAAGCATCGTAAGCCTCTTTCCCAAACTCCTTCTCTGGCACGATGAGCCCTAGTCTGTCTGAGGTGGCTCAGTTGCCTGGGAATGGAAGCAGGAGGAAGGGCAGGGGCTTTACGATATGATAGTCCACCTTTGCCAGCCACGTGATGCTCCCTGGAGTAGGACAGGGTGTGGACTACCTGTTAATAATTTTTCAAATGACAGTTAAGAAAAACAAACAAACACACAAAGAAACAACCCAGGACTTATCCAGACTCAAAGGCTGAGTCCAAGAAGGGGAAAAACCCCTGAGCCGTCACTGTGAAGAAGGAGGTGTAGCTGGCAGCAAGGCTGCTGTCTCAAGTCCAGTGGGCTGAGGTTCAAGTCCAGAGGCCTGGGTTGACTGCATCCATCACCATTTGCACTGTCTCTGTGACTGTGGACAAACTACCTAAAACCCCTGAATGTTAGTTTCCTCATCTATAAATAATCAATAATTATCATAACTGATTTCAAGTTTCATCAGTAATTTCCACCTTGGAAGGTTCTTGTATCAGATAACTTAAGTAAGAGTACCTGTCATATGGACACTCGGTGAATGTGTAACTGGCAGGCTTCTTTTCCTCCTGGCAGGCTCTGGATCTGGGCAGGAACTGACCCCACTCACCCTCAGAGGTCCTACCAGGAAGACAGAAGCCAAGGAAGAGCCAGAAAGGGTCCACCTGACAGTTCCTTTGCCTCATTTCATGATGGACCCTCAAAAGGTCTAAATTACCCCAACTCTGTGTGCCTGGGCAATGAAAGCACACAGCTTCAGAAACCAGAATCTGAGGACTCCCCACCTGGCTTTGCCTTGATCAAATTCCCTTCACCTCTCTGTGCCTCAGTTTCCCCTGATTCAGTAAAGATGGCAGAAGACTATCCAGAGTGGAGGGGAGCCCACCATATGCCAGGCACCAAACTTAACACTTTCCATACTGTCCTTGAATCCTCAAAAATCGTGCAAGTTTGTTACTACTGAGTCATTTCGCAGATAAGGACGCTGAGGTTTGGAAAAGTACACTGCCTGAGACCACACAGATCAGGTGTAGCACCAAGATTCAAATTCAGCCTATCCAGCTCTGGAGACAAGTCCTTTTGCATTTTTAAAATACCTCTAAGAGGTGTTCTGAGTATTTGCAAAATTGTGTCCAGAATTAATTAGGGGAAAGTAAATGATAACATCACACTATAAAGAATATTTGATGCTGGAAGTAAACCAACAATTCTTAAATAGCACAGTATCCAAGGAGTATTGACCTTAAATCCTCTATCCCTCCTATTACCCAGCTCAGTTGAAATCCAGGAGATAAATACAATGGGAATTAACAGTAAGACTAGGTTAATAGGAAAAATAAATCAAGAATGTCTCACTGTATTTGTCTTGATAATAGGAAGCATCAGAACTTTAAAAATGCAAACTACTAATATTGTCTAAATGATCTCCTATCCACTGCCTAGCCAGCTGCCTCAGGTAGTGTGGGTCGGGCTGCCTTCCATAAAATCCATCTGATCCAGCCTGATTTATTAGACCCTAGAGAAGGTTCTGCTGGCAGAAAAAGATCAGTGACTTAAGAAATCCTCTTCACACACAAAAGAATCCATTTCTCTCTGGGGCTTGAAGCACGGAACTGCTTCTCACGCCACTGCCAGTAGGTAAATTAGAGCATGGACTACACCCCTCCTCAAAGAGAGAAGCCCAGATTCAGAAAGTAATTTGCTAAAAAGGAGGCAGTGGCAAGATTAGGCTGGAACTGGCCCTCGGCATGGGTTTCATCTGTGAACTCCATGGTTTCTTTGTGTTCTAGAGGTCTGGGAGACTCCAGTTATTTGTCCTGGAAGGGTGAAGCTGGGTCTTTCCACCCAGATCACCCATCCCAAACTTTTGGTGGCTAACAGTGTTGTTTCACTCAACTCCCAGGCAACATTTCCTACCAGGGCCACACCTGCCCTAAAACTACAAGAGTATTTTTTAAAATACAAGTCTTAAGACTATAAGGGTCTTGTTGAGGATTACTCTATTCCCAACAAACCTATAAAAAGTCAATTAGCGAAAAGCTATACATGTTCTTGGTTTTGCTAAACAATAGCAAACAATAACAACAGACCAACTGGCCACTATATTCCTTCAAAACTCTTTTATTTCAAATATCCGATGTACAGCCAATTTCCCAAGGATGCTATTACTGTCTCAATCGAGGTCTGCCTGTCCTAAGAATGAACTCCCAGCCAGGGTCCCTTGTTTGGTTGTACAGCCACAGAGCCAGACTGAGTTATTCATTAACTCCCTGTATGAAAACTGAATAATAAAACTGAAGTGTGTTAAACAAATCCAGATGAGGGGGTTTAAATCACCTTCAAGTCACTAGGCTTAAAACCGCTGTCATTTCCCCTGGAACAAACAAGCTCTACCTTGCTCTAGTACCAAGTTATTAAGTGGAGATAACAATATTTATGCCCATCCCAGGGGGGCCTGGATGGACAGCTCCTCCGGGCCGGACCAGCAGACAGGAAGAACTGACAGGCAGCAGAGGAAACGAGTAGGTGGCTCCCAAATCCTCTTCCAGCTCTGCGACTCCAAAATCTGTGCAGAGGTGAAGGGCAGAACGGTGTCTTGGGATCAGCAGTGCCTGTCCTGTGTGAGAGCCAGAAACGTGTCTGTGACTAGCCGTGGGAGTCGAAGCTTTCTCCCCTCTGTAACAACCACTTAGCTCTTATTTCTCCCCGGGGATTTATGTGTGAGCTAACAGCAGGCAGCTGCCACCGGGAACTGCAAGGCAACGGGACGCCTGCAAGAGGAAAAGCCCTCCTGGGCCGCTCCTGCAAGCAGCCACGACGCGGTTCAAGATTCCAGCTCTGGTGGGACCCCGTGTCTCCTAGGTTACTGCTGAGGACTGTGTTTTCCTTTATTACAACAGAAAATGTGTGTTCTCCAGGGACTGTTCAAACATCTGTACGAGGTACACCATGTGTGCATGTGTGTGTGCACTCATACACGCTCAGGCAGCAGCAGCAATCATGACCCAGCTCTTCAAATAACCTCTCCAGATACTTAAAATTCACGGGGCCTTATTACTGGCCCAGCAGCCAGTCGGCTACAGATGTGCACTGGTGCAGTCTCAGAACCCTAATTAAAATAGAGGAAGTGATCTCCTCCTCAAATTTCCTTTAGCTTAAACTCCATAAAAATCACTAGGTAATATCCAATTGGCAGAGCAAATCATAGGAGCTGGCAGCTGGGCTGAGTGGACAGAGCAAACAGACTTCTGGCCCCCACGGGAGGTGCCTTTGGGAACACCCAGGCCAGAGACTCCAGCCTCCTTGCCTTGTGCCTACATCTAATCTTTTGTGGTAATGTTTATGAAGTTATGATTATGCGTCCATCTGGAGTTAGACAGGGGAGGGCTGTGGTTGTGTGCTGTTAGTCACTCAGTCATGTCGGACTCTTTGTGACCTCATGGACTATACAGCCTGCCAGGCCTCTCTGACCATGGAATTCTTCAGGCAAGAATACTGGAGTGGTAGTCATTCCCTTTTCCAGGGGATCTTCTTCACCCAGGGTCTTCCCTCATTGCAGGCAGATTATTTACCATCTGAACCATGGCCTTAAACACCAGAGACCCAAGTGAAGCAACTCAGAAAAAGAAAAACAAGCATGCTATACTAATTCATATACATGGAATCTAGAAAGACCGACGCTGATGAAGCTATTTGCAGGGCAGGAACAGAGATGCAGGCGTCGAGAGCGGGCTTGTGGACACAGGGTGAGGGGAGGGCAAGGCGAGATGAACTGAGAGAGTAGCCCTGACACAGACACACCACAATGTGAGAAACACAGAGCTAGCGGGACGCCGCTGCACGGTACGGGGGGCTCAGCTCTGTGCCCTGTGATGACCTAGAGAGGGCCGGCAGGAGAGGGCGGTCACAAGGGACCGCTGATTCACACTGCTGTATGGCAGACACTAACGCAACATTATAAAGCTGCTACTGTCGTTCACCAAGTCATGTCTGACTCTTCGAGACCCCCATGCAGTGTAGTATGCCAGGCTCCCCTGTCCCTCCCCGTCTCCCGGAGTTTCCCCAAGTTCATGTCCATTGAATTGGTGATGCCAGCAGTCCTGATGTTCAGATAAGCAAAATGGCACTGTGGGTCGAGTTGTCCCTGGAGTGGGATCCTGAGGCCATTGAGCATGCTAACCGTGTTTGGGGCCACTGGTCACCCAACCCTGGGCAGAGTCAGATGCAGAGGGCCCCAGGAACTGACTCGGGAGGGACCTGCAATTCCTTCTGAATAACTGTCACTGTCTCGCCGGCCTCCTCAAAGCTCACCAACCTCTTTTCCTCTCGCTCATTTTATGTGGTTCAATATATAAGACTGTGCCTGTTTCCAGGGTCCAGAATGTCAGGACCAGCAATCCATGCGAATACCACTGGGCACACGCAGTCATACCTTACTGCTTAGGCTGGTGACACGCTGCCTGGTGCAAGCCGTGCGGAGGGCGGGGCAGAGGACTGAACCTGGGTGGAGCACCGATCACTCTGCATCACCTAAATCCTCCTCAGCCGTGTAATTCATCTGAAGAAAGAGGACAGCACCTACCCTGCCTGCCTCGCAGGGCTATGGCAGGTATTCAATTTGATAGGAGTACTTTGCAGATTCAAAGCCTCTCTTAGGAGTCATCACATGGACCAGCCAGATCCTATGAAGAGCTTGGTCTCAGCCATTTCAACCCTGGCTGTAGATTAGGATCAGCTGAGGAGCTTTTTGAACTTCCCTGGTGGTCAGTCCAATGGCTAAGACTCTGCACTCCCAATGCAGGGAGCCAGGGATCCTTGGTCAGAGAGCTAGACCTCACATGCTGCAACTAAGAGGCTGCATGCCACAACTAAAGATCCCACGTGCTGCAACAAGACTGAAGAGCCTACATTCCACAACTAAGAAAAGTTAAAAAAAAAAAAGTGCAAGCTCTGCCTGAAGAAGAGTTCTTTAGGGAAAAAACAAACAAAAACAAATCATAGGCCCCATGGCCAGAGATTCCAATTTAATTGTTCTAATATGCAACTGGGGCTTCCCTGGTGCCTCAGGGGTAAAGAATTCACCTGCCAATACAGAAGACATGGGTTAGATCCCTGGGTCAGGAAGGTCCCCTAGAAAAGGAAATGGCAACCCACTCCAGTATGCTTGCCTGGCATGGAAGAGGAACCTGGCGGGTTATAGTCCCTGGGGTCTCAAAAGATTCAGACATGACTTAGCAACTAAACAACAACAGATGTGCGACTGGGGGTGAAAGCCACCAGGCTGGTGGAATGGAAACTGAAGTAGTTGACAGACGTGGCTCTCCCTTGCCATAAATATGTACAGTACATCGATCACATATATCGAGCCCTCAGTTTATGTATTAGTTGGATGGGCACCCTGATGCCTGCATGTAACTTCCCTATTCGTTTCAATGATGCTTACTGTATACCTACTGTACTCATTTCCTACGGCCACTGCAACTAAGTCACACAAACATGTCGGTTTAAAACAGTAGAAATTTATTCTCACATAGTTCTGGAGGCTGGAAGTTCATGAGGCTGAAAGGAAGGTGTGAGCAAAGCCAACTCCCTCCAGAGACTCAAGGGAAAAGGATTCTTCCAGCTTCTACTGACGTTCCTTGGTTTATGAGACCTCTGCGTCTGTCTTCACACCAATTTTGTGTGTGTGTGGGTTGCGGAGGGGTGTGAGTGTGAGTGATCTCTCTGTCTCTTTCTTATAAGGACACTAGTCATGGCATTTAGAGCCCATTTAAACCAAGGTAATATCATTTCGAATCCTTATCTTAACCACATGGGGAAAAATGAACCTTTCCCCAAATAAGATCACACTGACGAGGTGCAAGGATTAGGACCTAATACCTTTGTGGGGACATCTTCAGCCCACTACACCTACTATAGTCAGATGTTGTGCTAAGTACTGAGAATACAGCAGAAAACAAGAGTCTTTTAAAGGCGTGTTAAGAATTACAGACTCTGAGATCTGAAAGACACTTAGAGCAGTGATTCTCAAAGTGTGGTCCCCAGCCCACCAGCATCACCTGGGAACTTGTCAAAAAGCCACATTCTTGCTCTTTCTTGCCTTCTGACTCAGGGTGAAATCCAGCAATCTGTGTTTCACCAAGCCTGCTTTAATCAAGTGATTCTGACGCACGATAATGCCTGAGAACCACTGGACTAGAGAGTATGGAGTTCCTATATTCTAGACTTCTTTTTCAAATATCTCTGCTAAATTTATAACCAGCTTCTGCTTACCTACCACCACTTTATATGCCTGCCCATTTCACTGCTCACAGCTGAAACAGTGAGAAACGGTTTCAAGTTACTAACAGAAGATCGAAGAATTGTTATTACTGTTCCCTACGCACTCCACATATTGCCAATACACCCCACCTTAGCAATAACTCCAATCTGCACAGCCCAGAGCTTGAGTAGCTCAGCAGCCAGCTAATGCCGAATGCCAACCTCTGGTCAACAGTGCTATCCAAGACACTGGAGAGGACAAAAAGGGATATAACGCAGAGGTGGTGGCTTTAAGGATGTGAGTATCAGAATGGAGAAACTGATCAAAGGTACAGTTCGCATACACGTAAGGTGGCAGCAGAGTTCTGCCCCTCACTTAGAGATGAGGAGGATTAAAGCACGCTTGGTGAAACAGAGATTGCTGGGCTTCAGCCTGAGATGAAGAGGAGGGTTCAAGGCCTGGGCTCGCCTCCCTCCACATATGTGATTTCCCAGCTGACTGAATCTGGAGCCATCACTCACCTAGAAAATGAGGCAAGGGAACTGGACAATGTCTAACCATCTATGGCTTGTAGTGGGGCCAAGAGTGCTCCCCTCATTTCCCCATGATTATTAACAAATAGCGATGATGCCTAATCCTGCGTGGAATTGCAGCAAGTGCCATCTTAAACATTCTGGTCCTAATTTCAACCCCACGAGGTCGATTCCATCATCGTCTCTCTTTTATGCAGGAGGAACTGGTTAGAGAGGAGAAATAATTCTCCCAATATCACACAGCTAGAGTTGGGATTTGAACCTATCCTCTTTCTCTTTCCCTTTTTCAAAAAAAAAAAAATTTTTTTTTAACTAAAGCATAGTTGCTTTACAGAATTTTTTTGTTTTCTGTCAAACTTCCACATGAATCAGCCATAGGTGAGGGGTGAACCTGTCCTCAACTTTGCTGTCTGGCTGCTCACAGTAGACCAGGATGGTCCTCACAAAGGCAGTCAACACTTGCTTTTGGCTTTGAAAGACAGCCAACATAACCCTACTATAAGAAGGAGGATTTGGCATCGTGTTTCTGCAGGATTCTGGAGGGTTTCTCTTTTTTTGAAACAAGTGAATCAGAGTGAGCACAGCGACTGGGAACACCCCTTTCATAGCAGCTTTCCATCATACGTGCCCATTCTGGAAACACTGTTTTCATTTTAAAAGCTCTGAGAACCACACTGAGAGGTCTGTGTTAAAAGCTGGAAGCCCATCCCAGGGGTAGGATTTATTTTTATACACGAAATAGCAGAGAAGGAAGAAGAAGACAGATTAGACAGGCAAGGTGGTTCTAAAGCCCATTCAGAGCAGAGCCAGCAGCCTCTCACCTGCAAGGCCACCTGCACAGCAGGGGCACCCAGCCTGTCGCCTCAATCCACACCTACCAGATAACAGGTCTGATTGATCCGTACGTTAAAACACACAGTGAGGAAAGTTATCTCCCTTTATTTCTTCTAGATATATAATTATTTATTTGCTCATTCCCTCAAAATGTGTGCAAAGTGTTGGGTTTCAGGGATGAATAAGACCCAGGGAACTCAGCAAAGTAAATACAACCAGGGATATAGATGACCCTCTACACAGCCTGGTGTCTTGGGATGTACACCCTTTTCACACTCATTCTTAGTATCAAAAAACAATTACTGAGTCAAAGCTATATGCAACACATTGACGCAGAAGCCCTTGGGGAAACAAGGGCTTAAAGAAGAGTCTGTTTAACCAGAGTTCCAGTTAGTCAGTTTCTATTGAGTTCTATTTTTCATGGGCCATACAGACAGTGCACAATTAATGTTGGATTAGTATGCAGGAGTCTAAAAGAACTTTACACTCAATATTTGGTCCTCAAAACAACCCTCTGCTAGGAGTCATGTTTACTTGTACAAGTCACGTCCCCATCTCTCCCCTAGTTGTCTCGTCTGTTAAGTAAGAGATGTGGGCTAAAGATCACTCAACCCTTTTCCAGTTCTAAAAGGCTTGTGAGTTCTTTCAAATTGCTTAAATACAGACACACACAAACACATGGGACAAACATTTGAAAAATATAGCCGCTTGCCTTTATTTATAATCAGCTCCAAAATATCTTTCCTGTTGAGATCTGAGGCAGCAATCAGATGCTCCACGTTGCCGTCAAAAGTACACCTTTTCCCTTCTAGAACAGGTTTGATCACATCACAGTACTGCTGAAAACCCCACACCAGAGCTCCACATTCAAGTGTTGCCCATTAAAACCTCCATCCCTGACCAAGCCCTGCGTCCTGTGACCTGTGGGGTTTGCCAGTCCTTGAGAGCACTGTCCTCTATTGCTTACACTCTCGCCCTTTGCTGAATGCGATTTCCCAACCTCCTTTGTCAAATTGTGTCCATCTCTGGACAAAAATAACCATGAAACAGAGAGTATCAAACTTGCATGGGATGTTCCTCAGCTAGAGCAGAATCTTGGTGCNCAGTCCTTGAGAGCACTGTCCTCTATTGCTTACACTCTCGCCCTTTGCTGAATGCGATTTCCCAACCTCCTTTGTCAAATTGTGTCCATCTCTGGACAAAAATAACCATGAAACAGAGAGTATCAAACTTGCATGGGATGTTCCTCAGCTAGAGCAGAATCTTGGTGCGAAAGAAGAGGGGGCGTAGCTCAGCAGTAGAGTATTTGACTGCAGAAGGGGTCTGACAACAAACAGGAGTCAAGCAGTTGAGGATAAAGTGTGCAGGCCATCACAGACGGGGAAGAGAGTAGGCAAGGCACAGCGAGGCACACCAGAGAACCGCGAGTCAGGAGGGAGAGGCAGGAGAGGGGACTGGGAAGGTCCTGAAGGGCGCACTAGAGGCTGCCATCTCAAGGGAAGGGTGCCAGCATACTCTGAATATGCACACGTTGTGCCCTGTCAAGCACCATAATGTGTGTGTGTTGGGGAGGGGGCGGTGCTCGGGAGAGAGAAGAAGCCTATTCTCAGCCAACCAGCTCCAGACATCACCTTGACCGGGAAGGCTTCTTCACTGCCTCCATTCAGAGTTAACTGCTTCTTCCCCACGCATTAGAGCATTCTCTTTATATCTGGAAAGAAGGATAAATGGCAGATGCGTGCTACCCACTAAATCAGATATTGTACAGTGGGGTCCAGGCCTTGGATATTTTTCCTTCTGACACGTGCTCTTCCTTATATGAATGACAGACATCTCAAAGAACAGGGCTCCCTGAACTGGCTGGTATCACAGGCAATGTATCTTCACACCTTTAATTTGTTGTGCGGTAGTTGTAAAGAATGTGTATTTCCTTTCCATCACGGTGTGGGTTTCAGGAAAATCTATGGGGCTTGACTTTGTGTGATTGAGCAGGAGGATAAGCCCACGTTTAGTGTGTGTTAACCCTTGGCACACACAGCAAGCTCCATGGGTGATTCGGATGTACCTAGATTCACAAACCCCTAAGAGGTGCCCAGTTAATTCTCTGTGTGTCTGTCTCCCCCATCAGACCATGAAGCGAGTGAGCATCTTAGATATCTCTACACCCCAGTATCCAGCACAGTGTTTGGAACATCCATCTCCACTCACTCAAACCCTCCCCACTTCTGCCCTTGGGTCTGCCCATGTATTAGAAATCTCTTTCCTTCAGAGACTTTTTTAAAAGTCTTTTCTCTGTCCCAGTCGCACACTCTCAGAATCCCCAAAGAACCTCTGAAAGCTCAGATGTTCAAGCCACACCCCCAGAGATCCTGGTATAATGGTTCTGGACAGGACCTGGCTATCTAAAGCTTCCCCAGGATGGAATATTGTGTCTTTTATCACAGCAGGCAAACACAGAGCTGAAAGCAGCTCCAACGTCTCAACTCCAAGTGGTGCTAAAATGGTCTTAAGTCTCTGGATCTCCTCAGTTTGCACCGGAGGAGCAGCACACTCAACATGGGAAAGCAAGATGGTAGACAAGGGTCTCTACCTTCTCAACAGAGACAGTGGGGGTCTGGATGAGCTAGTAGCTAGATGCGGGTCAAAACAGAAACAGATTCCCAGGAGACTCCAGGCCCAACTTCAGGCTCTTATCATGTCCTCCAAACCTGTGCCCCCAATGATCCTTTCTGAGATCTTCTAAAGCCAGTCTCAGGGCAGCCCATAAAGCCAGAGAGAAGGTTCAGCCTGCTCTGCCAACCTCCAAGCCCCAGAATCAGCGGAACTGAGTCCCCTTAACAACATAAACATTTATAGCTGTGCAGACTCAGGCATATCATTCAACTTCTCAAAACCTGATTCCTCATCTGTGAAATTCTCCCATCTGTAAAACAGGGAGAATAAAAACCCAACCCACTGCACTGAGCGGTGGAGGGGCTTCACATGTGACAGTGCTTGGCAAGTGTCTATCCCATGGTAAAAATCAATTCCTGTTTCTTAAGCCAGGAAAGCAAAAGTACATGACATACAGACAATCTGAAGCGGTCCTTAAAGGAGTAACTTTACAGAACCGGGGAGAGTTAAACTTGAGATAAGAACTGACACTGAAAATGTCCCTGCTTGCGTTCAGGTACTGAAGCCCTAGGCCTGCCTCCTTTCCTTTCCTGGGAGTGTGCACGCACCTCGGTGGATGCAGGCTCCTCCCCACGTGGCCGCTTTGTACAGAGCCAGGGGGGAGATGAGAGCTGATTTATGGCCAGGGAGGACCTTCACCACTTGAAAACTGAAGTGACTCTGGAGGCTCAAGTGCAACTTTCAGCTGAAAGGCATGTGACCCAGGGGCTGAGGCTGCTGTCAGTGGGGTCAAAGGGAGGAATTCTGCATCATCAGCCAAAGGGCTCCATATAGACAGCAGGGCGTCTGTGGTGCTGCAGGCAGGGGCTCCAACACATACAGTCTGCAGGCTTGGCTGCAGAACAGGGGTCCAAAGGACTGGGAGTGAGATTCCAAGCACCATTCTGCGCTTTGGTGGCTGACCTCTGGCCAGAGCGAGGCGGCTAGTCTGGGTGAAATGCTGCCAGGCCAGCTGAGATCACCTTTCCTCACCATGCTCCAGAGGAAAGCCTGGCAACACTTTGGGCGATGAATCCCCACGAGGTCAAGCTGTTCCGGAAATGGCAGGCTCCAAGGGCCACAGAAGAGACTGTAGCTTTTGGGAAACACCAAATTAATCAACAATAATGAGTCTAGCAAATTACCATACATAGTAGTGGTCAGCAATTAACAATGAAGAAAAGAGGGACTGCAAAATCGAAAAAGGTACCTGTTTTGTAAGGCTGATGTAGCAAAGTGATGCCAACACTCTGATTTCAGCTATGTGAACTGTGTCTGCACATGGGAAGGGGATATTGAGCATCTATTCTCTGCTGAGCTCATTACAAGAATAACTATAACTAATCCCTACAACTCTAAGAGATTTTAACTTTTACATTTGGTAGATGAAAAAATAAATAAGATTCAAAGAGGCTGAATAACCTGCTCAAGGGTAGCATGTTTCAGACTCAAGAGTTGTAACAAGCCAACATCCTGGTATATCTCAACATCAGACACCCTCTCCTTTCTTTCCCTTCAGTTATCTGCTCTCTGACCAGAATGCAGTAATGGACATTCACATACCCATGTGAATTTTAGCCATTATTTCTTTCTGGGCATTTAAGAGTGAAATGTAAAGGTGAGTTCCCTTGTTAACGGATCCCAGTCTTCAAAGAGCAGCTGGAGGAGGCGTCTGCCAAAACAGGGTGTCTGGTACCTGCTCCATCTTTGCGGTCCTAGCTGCCTGGCTATCTGGGGATCAGGCAGGGAGTCCACCAAAGTCCTCTGACTTCCTGCCTAGCTATTGGCCATAGGGCCCAGCTCTCCACCATGGAAAGCCCTTAATACCACAGGATGGAAGGTATTCTCTGCCTGAAAGATATCATTATTGAATAAAAGGGGAGGGAAAACAGACAAAGGGCACCAAAGCCTAAACAAATAACATCAGCATGAGATCTTTAATGAATGCCTCATCCAAGGCGATCTACTGAAATCCAGACGGTTTAGTAAAAGATGCCTTAAACCCAGTTTATACTGCAAATCAGCCATGAAGAAAAATCAACACCAAGTTAATCCCCATTTAATAATTCAGTTTCAGGATGTTAAAACATATTTCTCTTGGAGCTCCTGCACATATGAGTGGTAACAGGGCAACCAAGAAACACACTGGAGGAAAAAAAAAAAAAAAAGTATTCCTTTTGGAACTATACTATTAGTAGCTTCCAAGAGGTGGCAGTTAGCTCTTCCTGACTCCTGACTTCATCTCCCAAATCCTTTCTTTTCTCCCTTAGACTTCCTCCTAGGCAGGGTAATTTTAAATCCTGCTTAAGGGGCCTGACCTTGACCAAGCATGATTGTCAGATCACTGGTTCAGGCATCAAGGACAGGCTGCCCAAGAACCTTCTGTGGGACAAAGGCCATTGGNTTCCTGACTCCTGACTTCATCTCCCAAATCCTTTCTTTTCTCCCTTAGACTTCCTCCTAGGCAGGGTAATTTTAAATCCTGCTTAAGGGGCCTGACCTTGACCAAGCATGATTGTCAGATCACTGGTTCAGGCATCAAGGACAGGCTGCCCAAGAACCTTCTGTGGGACAAAGGCCATTGGATCAAAAGCCTCTTGACTTGGGGCTCTGTGGGGAGAATCAGCCACATGGAGATTCTGATTCTCAAAGGCCTGCTGAGCCCGATACTAACCGGTGGGAAGAAGCCAGCCTCCTCACCAAGCCAACCCTGCAAACCCATCCTACTCTCAGCTGGCATCCTGAGTTCCCACCAAATCATTCTGAGCTCAATGTTGACCAGAACCTGCTGTCAACTAAAATGTACTTAGTCACAACCTTAGGCCTGATGCAGGACTATGTTAACTCTCTCACTGACCTTCTGGAAAGGATTCTTCTCATCACTGATGTTCAGACAGCTTCCAGGCTTTCCTCTAGACATGCAAGAAAGTGCCCAACACAACCTTTTTCCCCAGTAGAGACTTGACCTGACCTCAATTAAGGCCTCTTCTCCCCGCCCCCCAGCCTGCCTCATTTCTAAATATAGAGAAAAATGCCAGGGTGGAAGCAGTTCTCATAAGCAGAGCTGCACTTTCTCCTTTACGTGCACTGAAAATAGGAAGGCCCACAGTAAGGTCCACAACTGACCAAAAGCAGCCTCAGCTTCTCCCTGCTATTCCCCGTTTCCCCCTCCCTTGACAGCTCCCCGGTGCCCTCTGTAGTGCCTGCAAATGCACAGAAGAGAAATTAAAAGCAAATTTGCATCACCTTTGCGCAGTGCAAGAGCACTCCGTTTTAATTTGCATTTTATTTGCACAGCACTTGCATATAATATTGTAGAAACGCCCAGAACACTCCCTCCCCCACCCACCCCACCTGCTTCTCTGCATCCATACATCCCAGGATGCCTGTGGACGCAGGCAAATTACAGAGGGACTTGCAGCTTGGAAAACTAACCCAGAGAGACTTGTGAGTGGTATCTAGAGGGGAGGGAATCTAAGGGTCAGGAGNCCCTCCCCCACCCACCCCACCTGCTTCTCTGCATCCATACATCCCAGGATGCCTGTGGACGCAGGCAAATTACAGAGGGACTTGCAGCTTGGAAAACTAACCCAGAGAGACTTCTGAGTGGTATCTAGAGGGGAGGGAATCTAAGGGTCAGGAGTTTGATGGCAGTAGATTCTGGACCCTCAAATAAGTAAGAGCCCCATTATGTATTTTCCTTACATGAGAAATCACGGTAAATTTTCCTCATTGTGCAAATATGCCTGATGCTGGCTCCAAGCTGCCAGCTTTCAGGACCAGCTTAACACAATCCCAAACCTGGTGAGAAGCTGTGGGGCAGCTACCCTGTGCCATCTGTGGAAACCCTCGATGGGCCACTTAATATCCCTTTCCCTTTAACAAGTCACATTTCTATGGCTCCAGTTCTATTGGGTGTTACACCCACCTGCCTGTCATCCCACCTGTCACCTATGGAGCTGAATACTGCAATCCCTGGGGACTCTCATATACATACATGCACACGCACACACATATACACATACACCAAACTGGCCCGAGTCCAAGACACACTCCCCTCAAACATACACTCTTCTGCAAATGCAATACTTTAACACTCTAATTTCTGTAAGACCTGAAGTTTATGTGAAGCATGCCCACACAGAGGACAAGAAGGAGCTATCAGGGACTTTCCTGGTGGTCCAGTGGCTAAAACTCCATGCTCCCAATACAGGGGGCCTGGATTCTCTCCCTGTCAGGAAACGAGATCCCACATGCCACAAGTAAAGAGTTCCCAATGAAAGTATTAGTCTCTCGGCTATGACTGACACTTTGAGACCCCAGGGGCTGTAGCCCGCTAGACCCCTCTGTCCATGGAATTCTCCAGGACAGAAGGAGAGTCCTGAAGAATACGGAGACAGAATACTGAAGTGGGTTGCCATTCCCTTCTCCAGGGGAAGAGCTCCCGAGCTGCAACTAAAGATTCCGTGTGCCG
>SJYA01004852.1:0-29117 GCA_006410615.1 Neotragus moschatus
ATCCCATGGGCTGCAGCCCACCAGGCTCCCCCGTCCATGGGATTTTCCAGGCAAGAGGACTGGAGTGGGGGGCCATCACCTTCTCAGCCTCAGATTCCTCTGTTATTTCTCACCCGACACGATGCAAGAACTCTCTCTGCTCCCTGGCTGCCAGTGTAGAAGATTCCAGGGTGGACGTGCCAGGAAGAGCACATGCTTAGCAGTCTCTTCTCAAACCTGCTTTGGTTTGTGACTCTGCCCTTGGTCAGGTTGCTCGACTTCTAGGAGCCTCAGTCTCCACATGTGTAAAATGGGGACATAGAGTGGGGTTTGCTGAAGGAATTCAGTGAGATAATGTGTCCTCCCCTCCTCCTAACTCGTTCTTTGCCTTGTTCTCTCAGTGAGACCAGAACCAGGAGGGAAGGGTGGGGGCTTTAACTGGCCAAGACCTCTTGCTGCACTGACCTCGCGGAGGCCAGCTGGGCCCCAGGGGTCTGCTGCGTGCAGGTTGTCAGCTTGAGGGTGAGTCCACAGTCAGTCATCAGGACTCTTCGGTGCTTGTCACTGCTTGAGAGGCTGACCCACAGGGGCTTCCCTGGTGGCTCGGTGGCGAAGAATTCACCTGCCAGTGTGGGAAGCATGGGTTCGAACCCGCGTCCAGGTTCAGCACGCGTGTCTCGGAGCAACTGAGCCCGTGCACAGGAACTACTCAGCCTGTGCTCTCGAGTCTGGGGCTGCTGCTACTGAGCCCACGCACCCTGGAGCCTGTGTTCTGTGTCAAGAGGAGCGGATGCAGCGAGAAGCCCTCGCACTGCAGCTGGAGAGTAGCCACCCTCCCCTCCACCGCTCGCCGCAACTAGAGAAGACCCACGCAGTAACGGAGACCCGGTGCAGCCAAAAGTGAATACATAGACGAATAAAATTATTTTAAGAAAGGGCTAACCCGCAAGCCTGCGTTTTAAGGCCAGACCGTAGGCAGACACACCAGACGTGGTGCCAGGAGTCGGCCGTGAAGCTTTAGGTTCTTCACCCAAAGTAAGACCCTCTCTGATGGGGACGCTAAGGCCACCTTGGCTTTCTCAGGCGCTACATTTACCTGTGGTCTCAGAATGGGACATTTCTGTGTTTTGTGGCTGGGGCTTTTATGTTTAGCACCATCAGAGTGAAATGTCACATTCCTGAATGTTTGGAAATATCGAGATGGAGAGACCCTTAGGTTCAACATTTTTTTTTTCCCCACTTTTACACTCTCTAGGAAGTGAAATCAGCATAACACTCTGTGTCTTTGACCTTCCTTGCAGTACTGGAATCTTCTAGATGTGGGATACAGACTCTTGGGTGTGGCACGTGCGATTTAGTTCCCTGACCAGGGATTGAACACAGGCCCCCTGCATTGGGAGTGCCGAGCCTTAGCCACTGGACTGCCAGGGAAGTCCCTGTTCTACGCTATTTAGATGAGAAGGATATGAACAAATATTTGAGGACAGCTTCTTGAAGTTAATGGCTATGGACTTCAGCCCAGGGGCTCTTCCGCTATGGTCTGTTGCTAAAAGTAGAAAGAAAGAGTTACTCGCTCAGTCGTGTCTGACTCTTTGGGACCCCATGGACTGTAGCCCGCAAGGCTCCTCTGTCCATGGGATTTTCCAGGTATGAATACTGAAATGGGTAGCCATTTCCTTCTCCAGGAGATTTTCCCGACCCAAGAATCGAACCTAGGTCCCCTATATTATAGGCAGATTTTCTTTACTGTCTGAGCTGCCAGGGAAGTCCTGGTAGTTGGCTTGTAGTAATATGGGGCTCATAGTTACTGCGAGTGGGCTCATAGTGATAATCACTGGGAAGATCCGGAAATTCAAAGCACTGTCACACCCAGTGAGCAGCAGAATCGCCCGGAGGGCTTGTCACAGCCGGATCCCTGGGCCCAGCCGTCTAGGACTCTGACTCCGATGGTCTAGGGTGGAGCTGGACTGACCAGGAGATGCTGAAGCTGCTGGTCCAGGGATCCCACTTAGGCAACCGCACGGATTGTTTAACCCGATCCTCCCTCTGCTCCTGTGGTTTAAGATACTTTTCGTTTACAAATGAGCGAAATGGGGCTCAGAGAGGCTGCTTTCTCTCTGGACCAGTTATTTTCAGACAGTCTGGTAGCTACTGTTAGTTAAGTTCACTCACAAGTGGAATTTAGATGGGGGAAAAAAAAAGATAGCCAAATGTATTCTGTGCTTGCTTGCCAAATTGGGTCTGGGGCCAGATATTTGACAAGTATTGCTCTTGAAACCTCACAACAGCCCTGCCAAAAAGTGTGCTTGGTTTGAAAGTGAAGAAAGGGCTTCCCTGATGGCTCAGTGGTAAAGAATCTGCCTGCCAATGTGAGACACAGGTTCGATCCCTGGTCCGGGAAGATCCCACATGCCGACAAGCAAGCAGGCCTGTGTGCCACAGATATACTGCGCCTGTTGTCCAGAGTCCAGGGGCCAAGACTCCTGAGCTCCTGAGCCACAGCTGCTGAAGCCGGGAGCCCCAAAGCCCGCCCTCGGCAGCAAGAGAAGCTCCTGCCCTGAGCAGCCGGAGCAGCACAGCGGAGAGGAGCCCCACTCACTGCAGCTAGAGAAGAGCTGCGATGCAACGCAGACCCAGCACAACCGGAAAATATAAAATTTAAACATTCTGAGTGAAAAAAAAGTGAGGAAACAGGTTCAGAGAGGTAAAGGAACTGGCAGGGCTGGACAAAGCCCAGCTCTCGTGACTCCCCTTGAGAGCTTGTGGCCTCTCGGGGAACCCAGAGGAGCCTGGATAGGAGGTGTAGGCCCGCACCCGCTCCTGCTGAGCGAAAATCCCGTCCAGGCAGGCACCTCTGAGAGAGACTCCAGTGGAAAAACTCCTCCCTACCCCTGGAACCTCACAACGCTAATTAGGCTCTTCCGTTTAAGAACTCGATTTAAATTTCCAGAGCTTGTTTATAAGCCCCATCTCGACTGTGAATGAGTTTCAGTTCTGCGAGGAATTCTTGTGCTCACGTTTGAGGCACCCAGCGACGTCCTGGAGAAAACAATGGATCTCCCGGATCCAGCTTGAGTTTCGGAGGCTCCTGTTTCGCAATTCCAGACACTTCATGGGCTCTCGGGATGAGCCAAACTAAGTTTGTTTTAAACGAAAGGGGATAAATTAAGTAGAAGGCATTCACCACTCTTTAAGTAACGGGGTGGAAACTGGTGAGTGGTAGCGGCTGTGGCAGTGTCTCATTTGCTTCCCGGGATCGGCTCACGGCTCTAAGATCGACCTTGCTTCCCATTCTGCAGGTGTGGAAGTTTGGGCACAGAGAAGTTAATTCCCTTGACGGAGGTCCCAGAGCTAACACATGGCAGATTCAGAGCCAGGAGTGTCCGACTGACTCTAAGGCCTCACCCTCCGCTGCCTCTGCTGCTCTGGGTTCTTAGGGCTGTTGTTGCAAGCGATTCATTCCTGGGCGAGCCCCAGGGATGCCATTTCAAGCCCCACGCTGGCTTTAGGGAGTATGTGACTGCTCAGCAATGCCTAAGTCTCCCTTCGCCCAACCCTCTGTGAAACATGATGGGGGCGGGCAGGCTTTGGCATTCCTGGGGCCTGAGATGGGAAGCCTATTCTGTTATGAGATGGCGTGGGCACCAATCTCAGACCAAGACTGTTAGGGAAGGTCGAGGTTCCTAGAGGAGGGAGACTGAGTGCAGAGAGCCACAGGCAGATCAAGAGGGGACAAGAACTGGGCTGAGCTTTCCACGGTCAAAGGGAGGCAGCGTCTGGGGGGCAGCCAGGATCACTGGCTTGCAGGTTTTGCCTCTTGTTTGGGGGCAGCGTGTGGCCTGGTCCGGCTTTCAGGGTGGGCAGTGATGCCTTTGCTCCCGCCCAGGTTTTCTAGGTGCTGTGGACTGTGCTCTGAAATGCTTTTCCTGGCAGAAGAATGTGCCGGCCCTCTGGACCATGAAGACGCCGGGGAGCACGTGCCCTGCCTTGAACGGCCTCCGAGTGTTGAGCCTCCTCTGGGTCATGTCTGGGCACACCAGTCAGATGACTGCATGGCTGTCTCTGGGTGCGGAAAACTGAGGGATATCCGGAGTAGTCAAGGAAGGGAGGGGCTTTCGTGTAGGGGTCACGTCAGGCCCTAGGAGGGGAGCCTGCAGCCTTCTCAAGTGGCCTTCCTTCTCTTCTTGAGACATGGCTGTGGCCTCCATAAAAGTGTTCTGGGCCAGTGTCCAGTGGTTGCTTTACCTTCCCTTGGGTGTAAACCAGACACCTGACTCCCTGGTGAACAGGGATAGCTGAGTATTTTATTTTTATCTTCCGAAGAGCTGGGTTCCCTCTTGTCATGATTAATGAATCCAGAAACTCCTTTTTCCCCTCTCCCGGAAACACAGGCAAATATAGATGAATATTGTGCGCTAGCATAAAATCAGTGTTTGTGGGTCTTCTTTCTGCTGGTGCACTCCAGAGGCAGAGTGGGACTCTCCAAGTGGGACCTAAACACACACGTCAGAATGGAGGGGAGGGGCTGGCCCAGGGCAGTTTGCGGATCCCCCAGGGGACCTGAACAGGTAGGTGATGCTGCTGTAGATCCACGAGGGCTGCTGGCCCTGCAGAGCGTCCCAGGCGAGAGCGCAGGCTGCAGGCAGCTACGGAGCCGCCCTCTCTTACTTCTGTTCCGCGTTCTCCTCTTAAGTGAATCGCACGGATGCACAAAACCCTCTCAATACAGCTGAAAGCTAAAGGTTTTTTTTGAAAAGATAAATCACAAAATTTTCTTTCATTCAGTAAAAAAAACACTGTGTCCTACATTTTTTACAGATAATGTGCTTGAATGGAAAGCCAGGGTGCTTAGAAACCCGCTGTACCTTTATTCTCGGAGTGGCCCCTTCTATCTCGGAGTGGACACATTTTTCCTGATCAGGTAATGTGGTGCTCTCACTGCTGGAGTTGTGCTTGTGGCTCTTTGGGGACGTGTGGATGTGCCTGTTGAAACACCGAAGGGCTCACGCTGACCCTCCCTGGCCTCTGCCTCTGGGCGTCCCTGGACGGTACCGAGGCCGCCAGTTCCTCTCTTCTGTCCTCGCTTTATTAAATGATTCTGGATGGCTCTCTAAAACAGCCCTTTATAAAAGGTGACTTTATTGATCTTGTTTATTTCAACGCTTCTCAAATTCTGGCTCCTGGTGTGGTGCAAATCCATGATCAAGTTGCCAGTTCTCACCACAGAGAACTGTGGGGAAAAATAAGACAATGGTGTGAGGTCACATAAAGCGGTGTTTATTTAAATTAACTAATAAGCGGCAAATTTTCTTAAATGTTTGATCAGGCTCTGCGTGAAGTCCTTTGCAGCATTATACCATGCCACCCTCATGGTGTTCCTATACAGTGGGGACAGCTGCTAAAATCCTCGGTGCTTTGGTGCTGTTCTTCGGGGGTTGGGGTGAAATCCGCGTCACATGAACTAACCGCTCCCAGTGAGTGGTTCAGTGGCACTCAGCACATTCACTCTGCTGCACAACTACCCCTTCTGTCTGGTTCCAGAACGTTTTCCTCACCCTCAGGGAAACCTCACGCCCATGAAGCAGTTTCCCCCAGTCCCTCCTGCCTCCAGTTCTTAGAAACCTGCTTGCGCTAGTGTGGCCTTGCCTGCCCTAGGTATCCCACACAAGCGGCTCCCACAGCGTGCTCTGGGGCCTGGCTTCCTTCAGCTAGCACGACGTTCATCTATGCTGCGGCACTGATCAGTACTTCGTTTCTTCTTATGGCTGAATATTACTCCTTGTATGGCAGACCCCCGAAATCGCCACTTTAAAGATAAGGGAGCTGGGCGTGAAGGGCGTGGTCCTGGCGGGCCCGTCGTCTAAACCCAGGCAGTCTGGTTCGAGTCCGAGGTCACCCTCTGTGCCGGCCAGTCTCGCCTGTTTGCAGTTACGTGTCCCTTCCTTCAGAGGGAGATGGTGATGGCAGATGGCACCATTAAGTGCTGAGCACGCGTCCATCCAGGGGCTTCCCGATGGCTCGGCAGGTGAAGAGTCCGCCAGCCAACGCGAGAGATGAAGGAGGCGTGGGCTCGCTCCCTGGTCGGGAAGATCCCCTGGAGGAGGAAATGCCAGCCCACTCCAGTATTCTTGTCTGGGAAATCCCACAGACAGAGGAGCCTGCTGGGCTACAGTCCATAGGGTCGCAAAGAGTCGCACAGGACTTGTGACTGAGCACGCACGCACATTCATCCGTCCAACCACGCTCTATCCCATAGAGAACAGCCCAGACAGGCGAGAGTCCGCCATCTGCAGTGAGCAGGACTATGATATCGGGGCTACTGGGCACCAGACGTTCCGAGAGAGCTTAGCTGGGTCTAACAGGGCAGTCGAATCCAAGTACATTTAAGAAAATTTAGCCTCTGCAGGGCGGGGAGGTCTGCCCCGGGGACAGCAGTTCAAAGACCAGGGCTCTGTTTACTGCAAGGAAGCTAGTAAGAACATAGCAACAAAAGACGCCACATGCTGGCTGGGGCTGGTCGGCAGGGCGCCAGGCCCGGGAGGGGAGCTGCCGGGACAGATCAGGACGGCTGGAACCAAAGCAAACTCAAGCCGGAGACCTGCCACCAGGAGGGAAGCGTGAAGGGCACAAAAGGCCGCTGGTCACCCGGGGCGGTCAGTGGGAATCAAGAGACAGTGCAGAGCCACTGGGTCAGCCCCGAGAGGCCCGCAACACAGGCCAGCGCTCCTGAGATTCCAGATTCCCGAGAACTTCCCTGGTGGCTCAGACGGTAAAGAAGCCGCCTGCAGTGCAGGAGGCCCGGGTTCGATCTCTGGGCTGGGAATATTCCCCCTGGAGAAGGGCATGGTTACACACTCCAGTTTTCTTGCCTGGAGAATCCCGTGGACAGAGGAGCCTGGCGGGCTACAGTCCATGGGACCACAAAGAGTTGGAAGTGACTGAGTGACTAACTTTCCCTTACGGTGAAGACAGCATACCTGACTCTGGGCTTGGTCTGGGGCCTGGGGCGCGCTGGGCCTTCCCCAGTGCTTCTCAGACTATAGTCTCAGCATCGCCGGAAGCTTGGGAGAAATGCAGATTCTCAGGCCCATGACCAGGGGCTCTGACTGTAACAAGCCCTCCAGGCAATGCTGCCCTCGGCTCCCATCTGAGAACCCCTGTGTCAGCCCCAGCATGCAGCGTGAGGACGCCAGAGTGAGACCCAGCAGGTCCTGTCACGATCAAGAGGCCAAGACGTGTGTTTCTTCTTCCTTTACTCCTATCTGCTTCTGTTTCTCCTGGCCCATCTCAGCGACTGTTGTCGTTTTCTCTTTGCTCTTCCGGTTTTTGTTTTATTACTTTAGGAAGTGCACGTGGTCTGCTCATTTTCCTTCCAGCATCGGAAATATTTCTAATAGTGAAAACATGTCACTGTAGCTGCGCTAAGAAACACTTTGATCCCATACAGTTCTGATGATCAGCCTCTATCAGGCCCGTTTTTATAGCCGAGAAAGTTGATACTGGAGATAAAATAACCTAAGCCCCCCAACCCCTCCTCAGCTAGAGTGTATTTCAGTACAATCGGAACTGAAATATAATGTCTATTTTATGCCAAAACCATGTCTTAACAACTGTGTCACTAGCATATTTAACATGTGAGTATATGCTCAGTCGCTCACGCATGTCTGACTCTTGAGACGCCATGGACTGTAGCCCGCCAGGCTCCTCTGTCCATGGGATTCTCCAGGCAAAAGTACTGGAGCGGGTTGCCATTGCCTTCTCCAAGGGCTCTTCCTGACCCAAGGATCGAATCTGCTTGCGGCCCCCACATCAGCAGTTAGATTCTTGACCACTGAGCCACCTGGGAAGCAATAGGTTACATAGAAAGACCTAAGACTTCTGTCACTGGTGACGGTTTTGGAATCCTTCTTCTATCTCCCAGACTGAGCTGATGTCATATATCTCTCCTGCAGGATTTTATTCTTTCCCAGTCTGTTTGGGTTTCCTGGGTCTTCTCAGCCTCTTGGAAACTCTTGTCTTGCTCAGAGCCTGTTTTCCTGCCAGCCTTTCTCTTTTCCTGTCTTTGTCAACTTGAGACGGTGCTTGCCCACACACAGAGGGAGACCCTGATTCATTCTTTCCGGAGACTAAGAGGCAGCCGGAACCAGAATTGGCCATGCTACTTCCTCAACTCAGTGCTCTCTTTCACTTGTCTCTATAAATTTTGTTCCTGTTATGGTAGATCCAGCTTGCTGCATTTCAAAAGAAACTCTTGCTGGCAGAGAGTAAAGACAGTCTGTAACCCTCGCTGATCCTTTCCAAGTCCTGCCCAACACACACACACACACACACACACACACAGAGCCTTCTTTTGCAATAGGAAACACACTTGTTCTTTAGAGAAACACTGACAAGGGTCATGGGTTATTGCTGCTACTGAGTTGTAGGTTGTTGTATGTTGTTACATTTCCAGTGCCACTTCGGTAGACCAGTGCTCCTTGATCAATTCAGAAGCAGGCTTTGTGACCGTGATCTTGCGGTGCTTGACTGAAGTGCCAAACCGTAGCTATGCTTGGAAAGAACTTAAAGAGCAGCTGGGTGAGGATACTGATTCCAAAGTGAAGGGAATGGTCTTTCTTGAAGGAAGGTCCGCTGTTTGCTTTGACATCCCTACTGCGTTAGTAACAGCAGTAGAGAAGAGAGGCATGACGCACGGCGTGGGCCGCTTTCTGTGGCCACGGAGCAGCCAGAGCGAGAAGGTCCAGGGGAAGGATATCGCAACTTCCGAGGAGAGTGGGAAGACAATCGAGGCCTCAGGACGGCACGAGGGCAACCAAGGTGTCAGGGGACAGCGGGAAAGAAGTAGCAGCTTCAGAGGACAGCGGTCAGGAGGCGGCAGCAAAAGTAACAGATTCCGAAACAAAGGCCAGAGCGGAGTTTTAATAAAGCTTTTGGACAGTAATTTGAAGTAGAGGATTTATTTGGCAAAACAGAGTTATGTTCAGCAATGTGGAACTGAGCACTATTTTTCATGCAAAACTAAAAGCACATTGTATTTCCTTCCTGACCACTTGCCCAGTCCCCATCTCTTTGAGAGAGAAAAGCTTCATCTAAATTATTTCATCTGATTGATGACTGTCATTTATAACTTTACTGCTACTTCTGTCTTGGGTTTAGCTCAGTTCAGTTCAGTCGCTCAGTCATGTCCGACTCTTTGCGACCCCATGAACTGCAGCACGCCAGGCCTCCCTGTCCATCACCAACTCCCAGAGCTTACCCGAACTCATGTCTATCGAGTATGTGATGCCATCCAGCCATCTCATCTTCTGTCATCCCCTTCTCCTCCTGCCCTCAGTCCCTCCCCGCCTCAGGGTCTTTTCCAATGAGTCAGCTCTTCACATGAGGTGGCCAAAGTATTGGAGTTTCAGTCCTGAGTTTCAGCATCAGTCCTTCCAGTGAACACCCAGGACTGATCTCCTTTAGGATGGACTGGTTGGATCTCCTTGCAGTTCAAGGGACTCTCAAGAGTCTTCTCCAACACCACAGTTCAAAAGCATCAATTCTTTGGCGCTCAGCTTTCTTCACAGTCCAACTCTCACATCCATACATGACTACTAGAAAACCCATAGCCTTGACTAGACAGACCTTTGTTAGCAAAGTAATGTCTCTGCTAATGCTGCCTAGGTTGGTCATCACTTTCCTTCCAAGGAGTAAGTGTCTTGTAATGTCATGGCTGCAGTCTGTCTTGGGTATTCCTTTGGAAAAGGTGTATGGATTCGTTACATATTCTAATGTATTGTCTATAGATTATAAGATAAAGTCACAAGCACGTATCTGCTGATACTTTTTAAGCTGACCTGTCTTTATACTTAGAAATGTCTCTTAATAGTAAGCTTCCCTGGAGGCACAGATGGTAAAGACTCTCCTGCAATACAGGATCCCCGGGTCAGGAAGATCCCCTGGAGAAGGAAATGGCAACCCACTCCACTATTCTTGCCTGGAGAACTCCATGGACAGAGGAGCCTGGTGGGCTACAGTCATGAGGTTGCAGAGTCAGGCCTGACTGAGTGACTATCACGCACATGTTGTTACTAAGTCGTGTCTGACTCTCTGCGACCCCATGGACGGCAGCACACCAGGCTTCCCTGTCCTTCACCATCTCCCAGAGCTTGCTCAAACCCACGTCCATTGACTCGGTGATGCCATCCGGTCATCTCATCCTCTGTCGCCCCCTTCTCCTTTTGCCTTCATTCTTTCCCAGGATCAGGGTCTTTTCCAATGAGTTGGCTCTTCGCCAAAGTATTGCCGCTTCAGCTTCAGCATCAGTCCTTCCAGAGAATATTCAGGGTTGATTTTCTTGGTGTTGGAGAAGACTCCTGAGAGTTCCTTGGAGTGCATGGAGATCAACAGTCCATCCTAAAGGAAACCTAGAGGCTCATCGCTATAAATGTTAAAAGGTAGAAATTCACTGGTGGTTCAGTGGTTAGGACTCTGCACCTTCACTGCAGAGAGCCTGAGTTCAGTCCCTGGCCTGGGAACTCAGATCCTATGCGCACCTGAAACAAATAAGAAAGAAAAGAGACAGAATAAGTGTCAAAAGCATGGGAAACTCAAAAGGTACAAACTTCCAGGTATGAAACCAGTATGTACTAGGAATGGAATGTACCACATGATAAATATCACGCTGATGTTTGTTAGGTAAGAAAGTGCTTAAGAGGGTGAATCCTAAGAGTTCTCATCACGGGCTGCTCCATTGGCCTGGCTCCCGTAGAGAGGAAGATGCTGAGCTCCAGGTGCCTGGCCGTGGACACATACCATGAGCAGGGAGAAAGCTGTTTCTGTTTTTGGTCTTAAAGATGTTTTGTTACTGCAGCGTCAGTTATTCTTTCCTGATAGAGACAACCAAACTGATCAGCCCGTGAACCGCATCACTGACCAGTCATTCCTGTGATCCACTCTTCTCTTCCTCTCAGTGGCTGGCTAAGTGCAAGATCATTTTTAAAGATGCGTCAGAATTCAGACAAAGGAATGACCCCTAGCATCATACTCAGATACTTTTTCAGTCGCCTTATAAGGTAGGTTATTCATGTAATCTTTCAGTTCTTTATAGCTGTGTAATCATTTATTATTTTTAGTCTTTAACCCTCCTTTGAAAAAATTTTCAAAGAAAAAATAAACTGAAAGAAAAATAGTTTTCTTTTATTTAGACCATGTTTAAAGGTGGTTGCTCTTTCTGGTTTAATGGCTTTGGCAGTGGAAGATACCAGTATTCATGGTATTTTTCCTAATAAAACTTGAACTGTATTAAACCCACAAAAACCTCCTTATTTCTAAAGCTAATGGACAGCAGGGTTCAATGAATATACAGTCAGATTCCCATGAAATCTATGTTCAACAGAATTTGTATGGCTGCTGTAAATTAGTAGTAATTGGAGCCTGTAATAAGGATTAATGGTAATAATAAACATAGAATAGATACAGTCAGGAAAGGGGCTGGTGGAAGCTCGGGATGATGGTCGTTCCGATAAGAAGGCAGAAAGGATGGTCGTATTCTTTACGCATGCCTGGTTGGTCGGATCAGGATGGAATGCAATACTGGGCCAGAATATGGAACCAGCGGGATAGCAAGGTGGCAGTGATGTAATGAGAAAGTACAAGTGTAGGGAGAAAAAGAAACGTCTCCCTGTGTAAGCCACCATTTAAACATTTATACACGTTTAAATTCAGGGTTTGTGGCTAAGCTGGAGCACAGTTCTGGTTACTGAGGGCCCGTGGCTCTGCTGTTACGCTGCACCGTCACAAATAGCAAGGGGAGTGTTGAAACCGTCTTCTGGGCCCGTCAGATGGACTGCGTAAGATCTGACCCCAGTGTGCCCGGGCGTGCCTTCTGACTCGGGCATTTACAGCTGTGTGACCTCGAGTAAGGGTCTCAATCTTTCCGTGCTTGAGTTTCCGCATCTTAAAAATGAGCGGAATCATGGCTCTCACTTCGCTGGACTCTTGAGAGAATCGAAACAGATAACGCAGGCAAGGAATTTAGAACCATGTGACAGGTAGGATGCCCTCAGTAAATATAAGCTCTCATTATTACGGTTGTTATTTTTAACTTTTAACTGCTCTGGTTAATAGTTTAAGGATGAGTTTAAGCTAAGAAATGGAACGTTATTGCCTTTGTGGTTTCCTCCAAGCTCCATTAAGTCTAGTCCTCGCCCTGAAGGCTTGACAGAATACTTTTTCTTGCAACATCTTTTGGGGAGGAGCACTGGGCGCAGCAGCCAGGCTTGCCCTGCGTTCTTCTGGAGGAGAGGGCCCGGCATTCAGGCCCAGCGTTCTGGGTGATAAGTGCTCAGGCAGGTTGTTAGGGGTTGGGGTGTGGGACCCAGTCGCCTGGTGGGTGCTGCCTGGGAAACCCTTCAGAAGAACAGCCCCAGAGCTGGGGGGCGATGACTCAGACGTGTTTTCCTGGGCAGATAAAGCAGTCGCTGGGGCCGAGAGCCCGGAGTGGAGGAGGGTGCAGTGGTGAAGCCTCACGGGGCAAGATGCTGGCAGGGTCCTGGGGGTGACATGTTGTGGGATGTGCCCTGGCCATGGGCAGTGAGGATATGGAGAGGGCGCCAACCCCAGACACGCAGACTTTCCAGCTCAAGTGACGTGGGGGATGGGGAGAACGTTCTTGAGATGGGGAGCTCTGGGAGAGTGCCAGCCGGGAGCCAGGAAGAGAGTGAGTGAGTCCAAGCTGGGACAGAACTTCGTTGCGGTATGGGGGCGAGGGCAGGAGAGGCAGACCAGGTGGGGGCTTCTGCAAGTTTCAGAAAATGTGAAAGCCCAGCTTCTAGGGGGTAAAACCTTACCGGTATCTCACAGGAAACAAGGAGGGAAGAGGCTCCAGACCCCCTAAACCAGTGGGATTGTTCCAAGTAGGAGACACTAGTTAAAGATTAGTTTACTACTGGGACTTCCCCGTTGGTCCAGTGGTTAAGAACCCGACTTCCAGATGCAGGGGGCCTGGGTTCGACCCTTGGTTGAGGAACTCTAAGACCCCACAAGCCTTGGGGCTACTGAGTCCACTCTCTCTAGAGACTGCATGTCACAATGAAGATCCAACCCAGCCAAATAAAAAATACATATTAAAAAGGGAAATGGTACTTTTTCTAAAAAATTAGTTTGTGAATGTGTGCACTCTGTCATGTCTAGCTCTTTGCGACCCCATGGACTGTAGCCCACCAAGCTCCTCTGTCCATCGACTTCCAGGCAAGAATACTGGAGTGGGTTGCCACTTCCTCCTCCAGGGGATCTTCCCGGCCCAGGGATTGAACCCGAGTCTCCTTTATCTCCTGCATTAGCAAGCGGATTCTTTACTTCTGCACCACCTGGGAAGCCCCACTCATTGGTTTAAGTTAAAAAAATTATTGATAATAATGTCTAACTGTAGCAGAAGGTTATACACTAAAAATAAAGGCACTCACCTCCCACAAGACAGCTTTGGTAACAGCTTCTTATGAATTAATTCTTGCAAGGACTTTCTGTGTATTTATATATTCTTTTCCCCACCCATGAATAGAACTATACTTAATACTGCATTATTTTGCACATAGCTTTTTTAACTTAGTGATTCGGGCATCTTTCTCTAACTGCATGGAAGGACTCACCTCACTGATTTTAAGGTTGCCGGGATGGCGCTTTGTGGGTGGACCATCCATCATGTATTTAGCTGCTCTCCATGAATGGAGATTCATGCTCCGTGAATGGAGCATGAAGGGGATTTCCAAGTTTTCTGCAGTCTTATTAGACAGTGACACGAAGTCTGTACATTTTTGTGCAAATGTCTGGGCACGTTTGCAGGGTAAATTCCTACGAGTGGAATCGATGGTTTGGTGCATTGAATGTACTGAGGGATGTATTCCAATTGACCTTCCCACCCAGCCAGGTATGAGAAGCCCGCTTCTCACACCCCCATGGCCCTGGCTAGTATCACAGGTTTTAATCTTTGCAAACCCACTTTGACTTTGAATCTTCAAGTTTGGACAGACACTTGAAGGGCATGTATATTTATATGACAGGTCCCATGTCTCAAACAGTTTTTTTTTTTTTTTTTTAAGGTTTTATCTTGTACTGGGGTATGGCTGACTAGCAGTGCTGTGATGGTTTCCAGTGGATGTGTCCACTCTCCCCCAGACCCCCTCCCATCCAGGCTGCCGCAGAACAGTGAGCGGAGTTCCCTGTGCTCCACAGTGGGTCCTTGTTGGTGATCCATTTTAAGATTTTTTTAATATTTATTTATTTGGCTGCATCGAGTCTTAATTCCACAGTGAGGCCCGCAGGCTTAGTTGTCCCGAGGCACGTGGAGTCTTCCCAGACCAGGGACCGAGCCCACACCCCGTGCACTGCAAGGTGGACTCCTTACCTCGGGGCCACCAGGGAAGTCCCGGTTATCCATTTAAAACATAGCCTTGTGTACCTGTCCTTCTCAAACTCCTGACTCTCCCTTCCCCCGACCCTTCCCCCCGGCAACCATAACTCCACTCTCCGACTCCAGTTTTCTTAGTGACATCTTGATTCTCAGAAAGTCTGAGGAGGTGTGAGTCCTCCTTCTCCTTAGAGGAAGCTAAGGAACCGTCAGCCCCCTTTTCCGCAGGAGAGGAAAGGGAGGAATGACCCGATTTTCTCAGTGTGAAAAATTTAGACAGAACTAGAACTCACGTCTCTGTGTTCTTTCCCCTGTAACCCCTCAGCGTGGCCCCCCAGCAGCCTCCGCTCTCCCTGCTGGCCCGGCCACGAGCCTGCCCGAGGCGGGATGATGCCTCTACCTGGGTCCCTCCGGAGGGTGTCTGACCTGGACTCCAGTTCAGAGGGGAGCCAGGGCCGCCTGGTTCTCCTGGGGAGATGGAGGCGACAGATGGTGGGGGAGGCCAGGGCGGGGGTGCGAGCCCAGGCTCGAGGGGGCATCCACACAGCAGCGCAGTCAGACGGCTGACAGGGCAGGACCCGGGCCCCGGGCCCCGGGCCCCGGGCAGGGCTCTGCGGCTGCAGCCTGAGCTGGTCCAGGACGGTGCCTCCCGGCAGAGTCGGCGCCCTCGCCCTCAGACTCTGATCAGCAGCCTCAGGCCTGCTCCCAGATCCCCACCACCCTCCTGCCGTCCTGATGCTCTCTAGGAAGGAGGTCACCTCTGTGGGATGCAGACTGGAGGCGGGGTGCTGACCCGACGCGGGTTGCTGACCCACACCTCAGCTGGGGATGCTCCTCTAGCCGCCCTGCCCTCCCCCACCTGTCACCCCCCACCCTAGGCCCTGAAGCCCCCTCCGAGATGTTTAGAGATGCTTCTGGGCCATGAGCTCTCTGCCCTTGTACTGCCCTGGATTTTCACATATATTCTTTAAAAAAAGAGGGCTCTGCTGGGGGCCACCCAGAAGCCACATCCCCACTGCACGTGCCTTCCGTGTTATCCATAAGCCACCCACCCCAGAGACGGGCAGACCAGGGAGCCAGGCTGCAAGTATCCAATATTCAGGCCTCTGAAAGAAAAGAGTGCAAAATAGCTCAACAGTTTTTCATATTGGCTATCTGTTGAAATGACAATATTTTGAATGTATTGATCAAATGAAGTATATTATTAAAACTGATTGTACTGTTGACTTTTTAAAATGCGGCCGCTGGAATGGGCTCACTGAACAGCTGATGTGGCTGGAATTATTACATTCTATTGAACAGCCCCAGTCTAGACACCAGTGCCCCCTTCATCAGCTTGTAGCTGCCGTAGATCCTGCTTGGAAGGAGGTGGTGTGTGAGTGAAGGAAGGAGGAGATGAAGTGAGGCAGGAAGGGAGGGTAACAGGGGGTGGAAAGCTATTTTCATCTAGCGAGGCCCCTGAAAGGAACAGGTAGCAGCATCAGATCTCAGTACGTATGGTCGGACCATCTTGGGTAAGTGACTCAAACTTCTCTGAGCTCTAATTTGCTCAGCAGTAAAATTGACATCTCGGTCATGTCCGACTCTGTGTGACCCCAAAGACGGCAGCCCACCAGGCTCCCTCGTCCCTGGGATTCTCCGGGCAAGAACACTGGAGTGGGTTGCCATTTCCTTCTCCAATGCATGAAAGTGAAAAGTGAAAGGGAAGTCGCTCAGTCGTGTCCGACTCTTCGAGACCCCATGGACTGCAGCCTACCAGGCTCCTCTGTCCATGGGATTTTCCAGGCAAGAGTACCGGAATGGGGTGCCATCGCCTTCTCCGAAAACTGACATCATAGTTACTGGGCAGGTTTAGAGAGTTCCTAGTAGAGGGGCTTACACATATGACTTGCGCCATGAAGAACAGTATTTTTGCATCAGTAGCGCCCATGCCGCTTTGAACCCACGAATGAATGGAAGGTTTGAGGGGTGAGTGAGGAGGTCGCCCCTGCCCCAGGACAGTCTATTTTTGAGCACCTTACCCACCATCGCTATGTGACCCCCCACCCAGGGGACCAAATGGAACCCCCATGGAGAATCATTTGCTCCCCGGCTCTTTCCCGCCAGGTTGCAGCCTCTTCACCTGTACTCGGTGTGCCTGCTGGTTGGATTGTTCTCCCTTGTGCCCTGGGGACCCGTCTGGGAGGTGCCCAAGCTTCACCTGGAGAACTGCCGGCGTGCCTGGTGGACGAACTTGCTGTTGCTAAATAACTTCCTGTCGGTCCAGGATGCGGTGCGTCCAAGTCTTCCGCGAGGGGCGGAGGGGCGCTATTGGGGGCGCCCGTTCCCGGGCCAGCCCGAGTCTGATCCCTTTTCTTCTGGCGATGCTGTAGGAAGGTGGGCTGTGGGAGGGAGGCTCGCCTCGGGTGTGAGATGGGGGTTGCTGCACCAGCCCTGGCGGGGTGGGCGCTGAGAAAGCAGAGAGGGAGCTGGGCGGGGGCCCGGGGGCGGGCCAGCGCGCTGCCTGTCCTGGACGCAGCTGCCCCCGCCCCATCACTGTGCAGTCTGGGGCCACGCCACCCCAGCGGGAAGGACGTCTTCTTCACCTCCACCCAGAGAACCGAGACTGGGACGGAAGGAGTCACTACACCCTCCCCATAATGAATTCTACACCCTGTCCAGCCAGATCTCACAGCGTCTGTGTATATGGGTCCTGCTTCTTCGAAGCCCTAGCTTCCTCCTGATGAGCTTGGAGCAGATGGAAGTGAACTAGTTTTAATTAAACCGCCTCAGTGACTTTGCGCCTGCCTCGAAAGCACTGCAGAGAAGGAAATGGCAGCCCACTCCAGCATTCTTGCCCAGAGAATCCCGTGGACAGAGGAGCCTGGTGGGCTGCCGTCCAAAGGGTCGCACAGAGTCGGACACAACTGAAGCAGCTTGGCTTGCATGCATGCGCTGGGGAAGGAAATGGCAACTGACTCCAGTGTTCTTGCCTGGAGTATCCCAGGGATGGCAGAGCCTGGTGGGCTGCCGTCTGTGGGGTCGCACAGAGTCAGACTCGACTGAAGCAACTTAGCAGCAGCAGCAGGAAGCACTGCTGAGAGGAGAATCACTGAAGTGTGACCGCATGACCGCAGACCAGCCAGACGGCTGCCTTTGGTTGACAAGGGCCCGGCAGCTTCGCCTAGTCACTAACTGCCTTCAGGCGGACCCCCATCACCCTCCGTGACGGGGGGCCCTGGGGCAGAGGCCCGGCTGCCTTCCCGGGGGCAGACCGGCTGGGGTCACAGGTGGGATGAGCAAAGCTGTCTCTTTCTAATCAGCCTGGTTTCCTCAAGAGCGACCGGGTGGGAGGGGAGACCAAGGCGCCTCTCATCTCTGAAGCCCTGGGGAGACTTGCCCCCAGAAGTCGTCTCACCCTTAATTAGAGACACAGGGGCCGCCTCGCGCCCCACAGGCACAGACAACCCGGGACGAGGTCGCTCCGGCCAGCTGCTCCCACATCAGTCACGCGTGGGAACGCCGGGGTTTCCCGCAAATGCTCGTCTGCAGCCAGACCTCTGTTCTCAATGAGCACGGTCTATCAAGTCAAAAATAGAATAAAATAAACGAACACATTCTCTCCGCCTGGAGTTGGGGGAGGGCAAGGAACAGACAGCAACACAGGCCCTCTGACCCCAAGTGCGCTCTGAGGGTGATTACTCCTCACATCCGCGACACGGCGGTGGAATTCGGGGCTCCTACAGCTGTCCTGGGAGATTAGCTGTGATTGTTGTCTTAAACAAGAGAGAAAGCGTGTCTGAATTTCCAGGGTGTAAAATGGCAATAATAATACCTACTCCCCTGGGATGGTAGGAGGGTGAGTTGAGATGCTGCCGCTGCTGCTAAGTCGCGTCAGTCGTGTCCGACTCTGTGCGACCCCATAGACGGCAGCCCAGCAGACTCCTCTGTCCCTGGGATTCTCCAGGCAAGAACACTGGAGTGGGTTGCCATTTCCTTCTCCAAAGCATGCATGAATGCTAAGTCGCTTCAGTCGTGTCTGACTCTGTGCGACCCTATGGACAGCAGCCCACCAGGCTCCTCTGTCCACAGGATTCTCTAGGCAAGAACACTGGAGTGGGTTGCCATTTCCTTCTCCAGAGTTGATGAGGTATGTGAAACATCTTTAACTCAAGTCCTTTCTCTTCCCGTGGAAATCGCCTCACCTGCCCCTGAGTTCCTCCTTCTGGTCCCAGGAGGTGAGCCACTGGTTAACTGGAGGAGAGGGTGACCTTTGCTGGTCTCTTTCCAGTGCAACGGCTGGACGTGGTACCTNAGTTGATGAGGTATGTGAAACATCTTTAACTCAAGTCCTTTCTCTTCCCGTGGAAATCGCCTCACCTGCCCCTGAGTTCCTCCTTCTGGTCCCAGGAGGTGAGCCACTGGTTAACTGGAGGAGAGGGTGACCTTTGCTGGTCTCTTTCCAGTGCAACGGCTGGACGTGGTACCTTGCCAACGACTTTCAGTTCCATCTCACCACCCCGGTGATCGTCTTCATCCATGGAAGGTGAGTCTAATTGAAACAAGTGTTTCTCCTCACCTGGCCTCTTTCTTAAAACTCTTGGAGAGCTCCCAGTGCTGGGCAAAGCAGCTCTTAAATTTAGAACTGAGAAACTCACTTTTCAGAAGCGTGTGGACCCGGACTCCACCACTGTTTACTTCTTCCGTGTTCTCCGCTAGTCTGTGTGTTTTTTTCCAGTTCGCTGCTCTTATAAGCATTCCCGCATGAGCGTGTGGCCCGCTGGCTGGTCAGGTTTAGGCTTTCTGTGCCATCTTTTGTGGTGGACGCTGAGATTGTTCCCAGTGTTTCCTGACTATAAATGGCTCCTCAGCACATGTCTTTGAACCGCCCCTTTCTCCTCTTCTGTATTTATTTCCTTGGGCACCTGTTTCCTGGTGGAATTGTTAGGTCAAAGGCTAAGAATTTTGTAGTGCTTGTTACATATCGTGAAGTGACTCTTCAGAAAGAATGAGATAATTTATAGCGCCCCAAATAAGACATCAGTGTGCCTGCTTCTTGGGTGTTTATCACCTTAATTTTGTTAGTTTTGGAAAAGCTCTAAGGCCTCAATAATTCACAGGAAACCATAAAAGTTGTGGATTATCCATGCCATATTTTAAAAGATTCAGTATTCTTTTTTGTTCAAATACATGTTCAATTTAAGAAACACTGGAAAAGAAAGAAAGGGAAAGAAAGAATCACCTTAGGCCTGTTTCCTCACTTAAGGAGAGTGATTTCACTGTCGGTATTTATTCTTCGCTTCTTTTGTTCTTCAGTTTTTTAATACATGAAAGAATGCTGCATATATACTTTAGACATTTAATAGTTTAATGACATAATCATTTTTCTGTATTTTTATTTTTCAAGCAAATGCACTTTAAACAAAATATTTTTGTTTATTTTTGGCTCTTCTGGGTCTTTGTCGCTTCCTGGGCTTTCTCGAGTTGCAGAGCTCAGGCTTCTCGTTTCGGTGACTCCTCTCATCTCAGAGCAAGGGCTCTAGGCACAAACATCAGAGGTCGCACACACACAGGCCAAGCAGTTGCGGCTGGCAGACTTAGCTGTCGCGAGGCGTGTGGGGTCTTCTCGGACCAAGGATCAAACCCACGCTCCTGCATTGGCAGGTGGATTCTTAACCGCTGGATCACCAGGGAATCCCTTAAGTAAACAGACTTTCCATGTCTGTATAGTATTTCATATTTGTGAATGAACTATAGTTTACCTATACCTTCCTCTAGTGTTAGGTTATTTCCAATTTTGTGCTTTTATCAATAACAGTCTCAGAAACCTCTTTGCAGTTACCTTTTGTCTCCAACTCTGATATTTCTAGAATGCAGGTTCTTAAGAAGAGTTTTAGAGTCAAAGGGCACGAGTGTCTTTGGAGATCTTGAAGTATAATGGCAGATTGCTTGCCTTAAAGGTTGTAGCAGTATTCAAGTCCTCTGGTCATCTAACTATACCATTGCCAACATGGACTATTAACAAGATCTATATCTTGCTTTTTAAAAATTATTATTTGAAGATATATAAGAAAATATTCATTTTTCACACCTAATTTGTAAGTCTTTGATTCCTGGGCATGGAGCTGAATTCCAAATACGTGTTGACTAGCTCTCTTTTGTGGTTACCTGTTAATGCTCTTTGCAAGGGGACATTTAAATCACAGGCTGACCTGTGATGCTGCCCACTCCAGTGCTATGCAGACAGTCACGCATCTTAGGCAAGGAAAATGCATACTAATTTTAATTTAATCTAGGAATTGAACACTTTTTTAAAAGGCAGATCTATTTTTTTACATGCACGTCTGAAGCACATTAAGTTTTCTAACTGCAAATGTGAGAGATTTTAAAAGAGACTGCTTTTAAAAATATGTCCCACCCTGCCGCTAGGCACAGAGGTGGATTGCTGGTATAGAGTTTGAGTCAGAAGATGTGGGTTCAAAGCTGGGGGACTCAGCGTAAGTCGCTGGACTCTCGTCATTTTTCACACCTGTGAGATGGAGATGACGCACTTCACCTCAGGGTTGGAAGAGACAGCGAGATCGTACCCATGGGAACCCGCACACGCCCTCTGCGATGGGCTGTGGCTGCTGCAAGGGCTGCTGAAGTCACCTGGAGGGCTGGTGCGCGGCTCGGCCAACCCTGGAGCCTTGGCCAAGGAGGACGGGCAAGCCTCTACCGGCTCCCTCGGAGGCGCCCTGGCAGCAGGATGCCATGACTGCTGGCATTTAGGGTGTTTAGTGAAGCAAGCGCCGGTCTCTTCCAAGGCCTCCCTCCTTGGCTTGTAGATGGCCGTGCCTCCTCACGTGGTCGTCCCTCCGGGCCCTCTGTATCCTAATCTCTTCTTATAAAGACACGGGTCCCACTGGATTAAGATGCACTCCAATGACTGACCTCGTTTCACCTTAATTATCTCTCTAATGACTTCATCTCTGAACGGAGCCACACTCTGAGGTCGTGGAGGTTAGCATTTGCAGGGCTGGGAGACACGATCCAGCCCACAGCAGTCTGTCCCAGAAGCTTTTAGCAGCCTTTACAGCTGTGATGGCCAGCGGAGATGGGTCTGACTCCTGAGTAGAGGTGGCACGGCTTGGGCTCCAGTCCCCCTGGGAGTGAGACAGTATTTACTCGAGTGCACAGGGGTTTTTATTGGATGGCCTGACTGGATGGTTTGCCAGCCCCTACCCACCAAGGATGATGAGTTCTCAGTACCTCTGCACTCTAGGCCTGCTGGGAACCAGCTTGAGTGTCCCTGTGACCAAGACAGCCTGGCCCCGGGGTCAGCATCTTTCTGAGGGGCCATCGTGGGAAGAGGGTCTCAGTTCCTCACCTGGAAACCAGTGCTGCCCAAGCCTGCAACTGTGCTACTGCGTTTAGCCTCTAAATGGAAGGGGTATAAAAGGTAGGGCTTTTTCCCCTCGGAGAACACACTCGTGTAGAATTCTAGTAATTCAGGGAGGATGGAACTGGAGGGTCTGCAAAAAGCTTGATGAATTGGGACTTCCTGGTGGCCAGTGGTTAAGAACCTGCCCGTTCACTGCAGGTAGTGTGGGTTCGATCCCCAGTCTGGGAACTAAGATCCTGCATGCTTCCTGGGCGTGGCGGTGGTGGTTGTTTAGTCACTAAGTCGTGTCCTTTGGCGACTCCATAGACTGTAGCCCCACCAGGCTTCTCTGTCCATGGGAGTTTCCAGGCAAGAATACTGGTGTGGGTTGCCATTTCCTTCTCCAGGGGATCTTCCCTACTCAGAGATTGAGCTCACATTCCCTACATTGGCAGATGGGTTCTTTACCACTGAGCCATGGTTCAGCAAAAAAAATAAGACATGGTAAGTAGANCTGTCCATGGGAGTTTCCAGGCAAGAATACTGGTGTGGGTTGCCATTTCCTTCTCCAGGGGATCTTCCCTACTCAGAGATTGAGCTCACATTCCCTACATTGGCAGATGGGTTCTTTACCACTGAGCCATGGTTCAGCAAAAAAAATAAGACATGGTAAGTAGATAGCATGGCTACCATACCTGCCCTGCCCACACTCATTCGTGGCAGGCATTACTAGTCAATTACTGCACCACTGAGCTAGGATGCCTCTTCCACTCCTGAGCACAAACTGAGCTAGAACTGGCACTCTAGATGACGGTTTATTTACTCCCTAAATCACGGTGGTGTGAAGCGAATGGCATCTCACCTCTTCCTCACGAAGAACCACGGCGACTTCAGCACTGGACTGGGATCGCCAAAGGCAGGGTTGTGCCTGGTTGGTCCGGCGTCCGTGTTGGGCTTTTCTTCCACCGCAGACCCTCCTGGTCCTAACCCTCCTGATCCCAGTGGATATAGCCAGATACTGTCTCACTCTGAGCCTCTGTCCCTACACCTCATTTCCTGCCTCAGAACCGAACCCTCTCGGCCTACGTACAGAGTCCCAAATTTTGGAGGAATTAATTTTGTGGGACCACCTTTGACCCAAGGGGGCTAGAAGATGGTAGGAAAATGCTTCTTTCTTTCACCCCCTTAGGACAGTTTTGCACAGAGGTGCATTTCAGAAGGCTCCACAGAACATTCTGGAAGACTGAGCACTGACCGCCATGATGGTGCCTTGCACTGGCCTTCCTTGTTCCCCAGCCCTGCCCTCATTCCTACCTGCACACGAACCACCCGAACCCTGACACTTGCCAGATTTGCATCTGGACTGGGGGAGGACCCCCGGGCCCCCCTGCTACTCTGTCCCGCTCTGCTGTGTCTCACCTGCGCCTGCGAATCATCTCTCTCCTGAACCAATCACCACTTCTTAATTTTCATTATTATTATTACTCTTTATTTCTCTTTTTGTCGCACCTAGCGGCACTCCCTACAGGGGTCTGTACGTACCTCACTGCCCCGGATTGGGCTGCTAATAAGTGCTCAAGACTGAAGTCTAACTCAAGCTTTTTAACTCCAGCCCAGCTCTGGACACACTTGGCCCCACGCTAGCCTCTCTCAAAGGCAGGCTGGCAGGAAGCACCTCTGGTTGCCAAGTCTGCCAGCCTTCGGGGGCCCCAGAGTGAGAAGGAAAGTGAACGTGCTCTCTTCTTTGCAGAAGTCAGCGTGCCCTCGTGCTGCTCGGGGCCACGCTGCTCCTGGCATCTTGCACCGCCTCTGCTCTGCTCACGCTGGCTCACGACCTTCCTGTGGCAGCTCCGTCAGAAGCCAGGTAACCGCCGCACTTCCCAGCCCGCCAGCATGTCCCTCGCCTCCCCTCAGGATGGCCAGGACCTCCCAGGCAGGGCTGCTGAACGGATGCCAGGCTCTTAGCCCTGTGCACGTCGGCTCCTGCGGAAATGTGGGTGGGAACTGTTCGGCCTGGATGGGAAAGTTCACTGCATGTTTGTTTCCAAACCTCTGACTCTTCCAGCTGGCGCTGGGGATCTGCTCTGAACACAGGGAGCTCACTCTTGCCCACTGAAATGCTTCTGGGAGGAAAGGGGCGCCCCCATGTGGCTGTATGGCGTTTCTCTTCCAGTGGCGAACTGCTGCTTGGAAGCTGTATTGTGGGATGGAGAGACAGAAATTTAACGAAGTTGGGGTTGCCCCTTCAAGGTCACATGCCTAGTGAGTGGCACAGGTGTGAACTGAACCTAGGACCTTACCCACTGCGCTAGTTTGCCTTTCCAACGGGGTATGTGTAGCAGTTCTTTCTCGGTACCACCTGAGTCTTCTGCAGGAAAAGCCGGTGAGATTTCCTGCTCATCTGTTCTCCGTGCAGCAGTCAGGCTGATGCAAGTGGAAACCGAATGCTGTCAGTCATCTGCTCAATCCTTCCATCGTTCTCAGGGCAGAATCCCTGTCTGGCGTCGTCTGTCTCTCCCCCACCCGCTGACTCTGGACCGATCTCCACAGCCTCCTTCCCTCCACACACCAAACAGGCTCCCTCCTCAGGGCCCTCAAACTTGCTGTTCCCTCACACGAGAACGCTGTTCCTCTAGAATCCAGATCTGGGTGAGGCAAGCTCCTCCACTCCCTACAGGGGTGTGTACGTATCTCAGAGCAGCCTTCACTGACCGCCCATGTGAACTAGCCCAGAGCCGTGCGTGGCACAGAAGTGCTCAAGGGCCTGACTCCCCTGGCAGTCCAGGGGTTGGGACTCCATGCTTCCTCTGCAGGGGGCAAGGGTTTGCTCCCTGGTCGGGGAACTCAGATCCCACATGCCGCACAGCATGGCCCAAAAGAAAGTGCCCAAAATGCATTGCGAGTGGGACAGATGAGTGGATGAGTGACTGAGCACACCCCAGGCTTTTAGACCAGAGAGGCGCCATGCCCTTCCCACCACGGCATCAGCTTCTGTGTGCACAGCTGGGTGGCCGAGAAGGAGGCTGGTTCCTGCTTTGCCTGTGGTTCTCAACCCCAGACACAAATGAGAGTCAGCTGTGGGTTGGAGGCGGTGGGATGGGGGTGGGGATTGACATCTCACCGATGCTTCCAGCAAGCACCACCCTGGGCCAACTGAATGCGAATCTCCAGGGCTGGGGCCCAAGCCACCCAATTTTGTGAGAGCTTCCACGAAGAGGTTCACGTCTTTCAGAAGGGGTCCACTTCTGGGAACCATGTTTTTAGAGCTATCCTGACATGCCAGCCACTGGAAACAGCTATTTTAAAAGAAGGCAGTCATCACATTTCCTTGGGTCCCAGGTTGGAGGGGCCCAAGGGAGTTTGGAATTTCAGAAGCCAGCGTGGCCCAAGGCAGGACCTTGAGGGTACTGTCTGCAGACCATCACTGAAGAAGTGAACTCCTGTACTCCCGGTGTCTTTGGCTTTGCTGATTGCCCCAGTGAACGTCTGGGAGATTCCTTTATCCATGTCCAGATCAAATGTAACCTTTGGCCTCATGTCCTGTGTTTTTCAGTGAAGAGGCAGCCAGACTGTATTTCCTGGAGTACTATACAAAGCCATACTGCCGATACGGGCCGTTCCTCGTGGGCCTCTTGCTGAGCATCCTCTTGCACCCAGACCACCGGGCAAACGTTCTCAGAACCCAGGTACATGGCGTCCCCAGGCCACGCTGTAGGAACCAGGTTCACTCGGGGTCAGACTGCCCTTGACCAGGCTCTTCCAAAGCCCAGGGCAGGAGGCAGACTTTCAGGTACTTGACTGTGTCAGCCACGGCTCTTGATGCCAGAGAATGCGAGGAACCTTGTCTTCTTCCCTGACCTCTGCTTGCCTCACTGAGCTCCCCTTAGAAAGCTCCAGAGCCAGCCCCCAGCCGGGGAGCCTTGGTACAGACCCAGAGAAACCTCTGATGTGGGAAAACATACCCGGTGAGATGGCAAGGGCAAGCCACTCTTCTGGAAGGTCATGGTGACGTAGGCTGGGTTTTCTTTAATAGCAAAAGCTCTTTGGCTTCTAGAAATAAGATTCTCGGTCAGATTTGATGGTTCCGTCTGGGAGTCAGGTTGTGTGGTATTTAGAAAGCTGTCACTTTACCTTCCAGATGGGGTTATTTCCCTGTGAATAATCAGTCTGGTTCACCATCCAAGGTCATAGGTCAAGCCAGAAACCTGGGTTCATCTTGGATGCCTCTTGTCTGTCGCCCGCCCTCCCCATCCAGTCACCCACCCCCAGGGCAGTTTTTCCTACTGTCCTCTCGTGGCCTTTGCCCCTCACCTTATTCAAGCCTGTCTCATCTCTTAGCTGGACTTCGTCACTAATTTTCTTGCCTCTAGTCTGATCTCAAATCCACCCTCAGGGCAATCTATCTAAAGCACTACCTTAGCCTCAGTTCAGTTCAGCCACTCAGTCGTGTCTGACTCTGCAACTCCATGGACCGCAACACGCCAGGCCTCCCTGTCCATCACCAACTCCCAGAGTTTACCCAAACTCATGTCCATCGAGTCAGTGATGCCATCCAGCCATCTCATCCTCTGTCGTCCCCTTCTCCTCCTGCCTTCAGCCTTTCCCAGCATCAGGGTCTTTTCACATGAGTCAGTTCTTCACATCAAGTGGCCAAAGTATTGGAGTTTCAGCTTCAACATCAGTCCTTCCAGTGAATATCCAGGACTGATTTCCTTTAGCATGAACTGGCTGGNGTCCCCTTCTCCTCCTGCCTTCAGCCTTTCCCAGCATCAGGGTCTTTTCACATGAGTCAGTTCTTCACATCAAGTGGCCAAAGTATTGGAGTTTCAGCTTCAACATCAGTCCTTCCAGTGAATATCCAGGACTGATTTCCTTTAGCATGAACTGGCTGGATCTCCTTACAGTCCAAGGGACTCTCAAGAGTCTTTTCCAACACCACAGTTCAAAAGCATCAATTCTTCAGTGCTCAGCTTCCTTTATAATCCAACTCTCACATCCATACATGACTACTGGAAAAACCATAGCTCTGACTAGATGGACCTTTGTTGGCAAAGCAATGTCTCTGCTTTTTAATACACTACCTAGGTTGGTCATAACTTTTCTTCCAAGGAGTAACCGTCTTTTAATTTCATGGCTGCAATCACCATCTGCAGTGATTTTGGAGCCCCCCAAAATAAATCTGACACTGTTTCCACTGTTTCCCTAACTATCTGTCATGAAGTGATGGGACTGGATGCCATCATCTTAGTTTTCTGAATGCTGAGCTTTAAGCCAAATTTTTTACTCTCCTCTTTCACTTTCATCAAGAGGTTCTTTAGTTCTTCTTCACTTTCTTCATAAGGGTGGTGTCGTCTGCATATCTGAAGTTCTTGATATTTCTCCCAGCAGTCTTGATTCCAGCTTGTGCTTCTTCCAGCCCAGCGTTTCTCATGATGGACTCTGCATATAAATTAAATAAGCAGGGTGACAATATACAGCCTTGATGTACTCCTTTTCCTATTTGGAACCGGTCTGCTGTTCCATGTCTAGTTCTAACTGTTGCTTCCTGACCTGCATACAGATTTCTTAAGAGGCAGGTCAGGTGGTCTGGTATTCCCATCTCTTTCAGAATTTTCCAGTTTCTTGTGATCCACACAGTCAAAGGCTTTGGCATAGTCAATAAAGCAGAAGTAGATGTTTTTCTGGAACTCTCTTGCTTTTCCGATGATGCAACAGATGTTGGCAATTTGATCTCTGGTTCCTCTGCCTTTTCTAAACCCAGCTTGAACATCTGGAAGTTCACAGTTCATGTATTGCTTCAGCCTGGCTTGGAGAATTTTGAGCATTACTTTACTAGTGTGTGAGATGTGTGCAGTTGTGCCGTGGTTTGAGCATTCTTTGGCATTGCCCCGTGCAAAACCTATTCTTATGACTTTTGTTGATCCACAAGACCCTGAGGGCAGAACATGTTCCTACGCACCTCTGAATTTCTAGCATCTGGTTCTGCAATCACTCAATAAATGAATGGAGGATAATTTGCTTCTCAGTGAAAGAAGGGTCAAGAATTCCCTTGCACTATTAGGGGCCGTGCTGACCCCAGATCCCCTCTGCTAGGCCCTCCTTTGGTTTGTCGAGGTCCTGTGGATGCCTCATCTGGATGTTCTAGAGATGAGGCCCTGGGCTTTGGAAAGCCACGTGCTGCTCATAGCAGGAACAGGAGCTAGGGCGTCGGGAAGCAGTGGACCCACAGGGGCCACGTGACTTTCCCTATAGGCTGGGGTTATGATGCTCCCTTGAAAAAGCACGATCAGGTTGTACGTTCTAACAGAAGGCCATTCAGAGGTGCTTTGGGACTTCCCTGTGGTCCGGTGGTTAAGAATCCACCTTGCAGTGCAGGGGACGTGGGTTTGATCCCTGGTGCAGGAAGATTCCACCCGTCTCAGAGCAGCTGAGCCCGGGCACCAAGACTACCGAAGCCTGTGTGCCTTGAGCATGGGCTCCACAGGAGAAGTCCCCACAAGGAGAAGCCCCCACGCAGGAGCAGCTGCTGCTCAAGGCAGCCAGCGAAAGCCCTCGTGCTTCCTCCGAACGCACGTCTCCATTCTCCCATTCCTTTCGCCAAGCTGTGTCCCCAGGGATGGGCGCGGCCCAGGTGTGGGCTGTGCGAGGGGGGCTCTCACATTTTGGGGGGCAGAACCAATCCAGGAGCCCTATTTGGTTGAGGAACAGAGTGGGAGGTTTGGAGTGGTGGGGGGCGCANTCTCCATTCTCCCATTCCTTTCGCCAAGCTGTGTCCCCAGGGATGGGCGCGGCCCAGGTGTGGGCTGTGCGAGGGGGGCTCTCACATTTTGGGGGGCAGAACCAATCCAGGAGCCCTATTTGGTTGAGGAACAGAGTGGGAGGTTTGGAGTGGTGGGGGGCGCAACTAGAGCAATACCTTTTCTTTTTTCTTTTAACTGTAAAAACGATTCAAAATTCACTATAAGTTGCAACAGTAGTAGAGACCTTGTGAATCCTCGACCCTTGCTTCTCTGCCAGGACGATGCCAGCCGAGACACTGGCGCTGACACAATCCGTCAGCCACAGGACCACCCGTTTCGCACGCATGTGCACGCACCTGTGCGTGTGCACTTTTGTGCAGTTTTATCAAGTCTGTAGGTTTGTGTAACCACCACCACCAAGGTGCAGGGCTCCCCCGCCACCACAGAGGTCACTCTCGTGTACGTGGCCACACACCCCACTGGCCCCTGCCCCGCCCACACCCACACTCTTTGTAGCCCTAAGCTGAACTTTCTGTTCTAGTCCAGTCTGGGCCCTGACCGAGGTTTAGCAATAGAGCCTGAAAGTGACTGATGACACACAGAATGTCAGGGTGATGGGTGGGCTGTGAGCTGTGCCTCTCCTCTCCCCCAGAGGCAGGCTCTGCTGGGC
>SJYA01004854.1:9494-29239 GCA_006410615.1 Neotragus moschatus
TTTTTTTTTTTTTTCCTTTGCAGCTTTTTCCTGAAACTTAGATAAGAGCAACTGGTTTCTTTTCTGAGGTGGGGCAGGAATATAATGGGGAGCAACCTTGGTAACAATCCCTCCTCAGCACACTTTTTCTCCAGTACAAATGATATAGAATGTTACACGAGGACTTGAGGTCACAAGATTTCTGCCATGCAAGAACTGAGTGTGTGGTGCTTCTGCAAGCTTTCGATCCTTGTGGAAAGTGAAGTGAACTTAGAGGCAGTGTGGACCACTGAAACCTGTTTGGGGCAGGTGGACATTTGCAGGACATACTTAGAATTCACTTTGAAAAACATAAGTATATACAGTTTTCAAAATACATCATGTCACTGAGGAGCATGTGCATTTTTGCTAATTTATGAGTCTGCCTCTCCTTCTCCCTGAGAAGTCTTTTGGGCTGGACCAGGTCCTGTTCACTGCTCTACTCTGTAGAGTTTTTCACTATTTCCTTCCACTTAAATTACTGCCTTTTCTCAGACTACTTGAATATATATGTGGGTGCTTTTCACTTCATTGAACAATTTTTTCAATAACTTAAAAAAATTTTTTTTTTCATTTTACACCACTGCCTAGTAACAATCTCAATCTTTCCATTGCCCTGGAAACTGCACCCACACTGAAGTCATTTGCAAACAAATTACAAGCTTTTGCAGTACACTTGCTTGGGCACACCGATGAAGACATTTTTGACATCATGAAGGCACAAACATTGCCTTCATTGCCAAACTACTTAAAGCTCTGGTCTAGAAAAGACCCTCCCACTTTAAATGTTGAGATCCTAAGGCAATGATGATAATATAGAATAAGTCTTGACAACTGGCTTTCCTCCCCCTTTATTGAAATTCAAATGCCCAACTTAAGCTTTGATTGCCAGAATATCCATTTCAAAGAGGCATCCAATTCAAAGACCTGGGCTATCTCCAACAAATACACTGTCAGTCACAAGATTAGATAAATAGCCAGGCCGTGACTCCCACTGAGGTTTCTTTGTTTTTGAGCTCTGGATCTCTGTCAATAAATCACTGGGCTACTTGCTTTTGCCTCTTCCTCTGGCAGAAAGTGAAGAGGAACTAAAAAGCCTCTTGATGAAAGTGAAAGAGGAGAGTGAAAAAGTTGGCGAAAACTAAGATCATGGCATCTGGTCCCATCACTTCATGGGAAAGAGATGGGAAAACAGTGGAAACAGTGTCAGAATTTATTTTGGGGGGCTCCAAACTGAACTGAATGCTTTAAATTTCTGCTCTTACCTTTCAAGTTCACCAATAAAGAGATGGGAATACTAGACCACCTGACCTGCCTCCTGAGAAACCCATATGCAGGTCAGGAAGCAACAGTTAGAACTGGACATGGAACAACAGACTGGTTGCAAATAGGAAAAGGAGTACATCTAGGCCGTATATTGTCACCCTGCTTATTTAACTTGTATGCAGAGTACATCATGAGAAATGCTGGGCTGGAAGAAGCACATCTGGAATCAAGATTGTCAGAAAAAATATCAATAACCTCAGATATGCAGATGACACCACCATTATGGATGAAAGCGAAGAGGAACTTAAGAGCCTCTTGATGAAAGTGAATGAGAAGAGTGAAAAAGGTGGCTTAAAACTCAACATTCAGAAAACTAAGATCATGGCATGTAGCCCCATCACTTCATGGGAAATAGATGGGGAAACAGTGGAAACAGTGGCAGACTTTATTTTTTGGGGCTCCAAAATCACTGCAGATGGTGATTGCAGCCATGAAATTAAAAGACGCTTACTCCTTGGAAGGAAAGTTGTGACCAACCTAGATAGCATATTAAAAGGCAGAGATATTACTTGGCCAACAAAGGTCCATCTAGTCAAAGCTCTGGTCTTTCCAGTGGTCATGTATGGACGTGAGAGTTGGACTGTGAAGAAAGCTGAGCGCTGAAGAATGGATGCTTTTGAACTGTGGTGTTGGAGAAGACTCTTGAAAGTCCCTTGGACTGCAAGGAGATTCAACCAGTCCATCCTAAAGGAGACCAGTCCTGGGTGTTCATTGGAAGGACTGATGCTGAGGCTGAAACTCCAATACTTTATCCACCTCATGTAAAGACCCTGATGCTGGGAGGGATTGAGGGCTGAAGAAGGGAACAACATATCACGAGATGGTTAGATGGCATCACCGACTCGATGCACATGAGTTTGGGTGAACTCTGGGAGTTGGCGATGGACAGGGAGACCTGGCATGCTGCAATTCATGGAGTCACAAAGAGTCAGACACCACTAAGCAACTGAACTGAACTGATGCTGTAAATTCCTGCTCTTTTGTTTCAAGTTCACCAATAAAGAGTGAGACTTCATCACCCTAGGTCCTCACACTGGGCCAAGGTAAAAGCAGCATTCAGTCCCCCAATTCTCTCCTATCTCTCCTCCTGAAACCTCCTCATGTGTGACCACTTGCAATTTCCAGGTGTTATAAGCTAAGCTATATATCTTTATTATATATATCTTTATTTTATCAATGATTCTTAATGTCTATAGATGTAGGGTTTCTTTTTCTCTCTTTTTATTTATTTTTGCCTTGGAATTGCAGGATCTTAGTTCCCTCACCAGGGATCAGAACCCACATTCTCAGGAGTGGAGGAGTAGAAGGACAAAGTCTTAACCACCAGAACCCCAAGGAATTCACGGAAGGGTGTCTTGAAATCACAATATAATCCACAAGGGCTGATCCAACCACAGTAGTTTACTGATAGACAATTATCATGGAAATAGGAGTCAGGGCTTTTGGGAGATGCATAGGTCCTAAGCCCCCATAAATGAGCTTAATGTCCTTAGAAAAGATACACCAGAGAGCCCTGTGACCCTTTCTACACTGTGAGAGAGAGCACAAAGGCTATGAACAGCTTTCATCAGACCACAGCCACCTTTGACACAGGAGGGAAGGGGGCAGGGCACCACTTTTAAGTGAATAACAGCCATAGGACTTGACAAAATGTGAATACAACCAATTAGTCCCAGGAAGATGAAAGATTCAACTTCTAGTCAACCTTGAGCCTCATTATACACTGATTTGGATATATTAGAGTAAGCTAATAACACCTTAGCACATCCTTAGCACCATGACAATTCCAAGGCTTACTATCAAAGATCAGAAAGTGGGCAATGACCCAATTTCTGGAAGTCTCCACCCCTTCCCCCAAATAATTGCAATAATATTTCCTCTCGTTAGCCTATGAAATTCTTCAGCACATAAAAACTAACCACACAATATTTTTGAGGGTACTGTTGCCTTCTGAGATGGCTTACACTCTGCTTGTGGAGTGTGGAGTGTGTTTCTTTCTACATAAATTCACTCCTTTTTTTTTAATTTTTATTTTTTAAATTTATTTTACTTTACAATACTGTATTGGTTTTGCCATACATTGACACGGGGATGATCCAGAGAGATGATATGGGGTGGGAGGTGGGAGGGGAGTTCAGGTTTGGGAACTCATGTACACTCGTGGTGGATTCATGTCAATGTATAAATTCACTTCTTACCAATCACTTTGTCTCTTACTGACTTCTTTCTGCCAGATGACATCAATAACTTTAGCTTCATTAGGTCCTACAACTAGGTGTGAACTCAGTTAAAAGACTGTGGTTTCAAATCCTAACTTGGATTTTGGCTAGATTTGAGTTCAGACCTATGAGTTCAAGTCCTAATCAGAGATGCACAGTTTCACCTTGGAACCTTGATCTTGGACATTCAGTCTCACAAAGATTCAGGTGAGAAATAAATTTGTGTTTTTTATCAGCTATCTGGTCCATGGCATTCTGTCATAGCAGCCTGAAAAGTCTAAGACATTTATGCTTTCACTACCTACTGATTTTATTAGATTAGAATGCAGGAGTCCTCCTTATAGCCAGTCTTGCAAAATCTCTCACTTTGCATTCCTTTGGGTGAGATTATGTATTTCCTTTAGTTTCTGTGAAATAAAATCTATATTCAATTGCAAGATAAGAAAAATTTAAACATAAAAGTTTTTTCAGTCCTTTGGCTCCCTCTCTCCACATGTATTGTGTATCTGATGTATGCATCCACCAGACCTCCTCCATTTGTGGAAATACTTGCTCAGTCATAAGGCAGCATTCTCCTAGCATCAAGACAGCTCCTTAAAAAATAGCATTCCTTCCTGATTGTCTAAGGGGACACATGACCTACCAAGATGACATTTAGATCTGGATTATGTAAACTGTCAATAATACATCATTTTCTATTTAGCCCTCTTTCTGCAAAAACTTATATAACTGTGCCTTGATTTCTAATGAGCAGAACAATTCTGAGAGCTTTCTAAGATGCCCTTCCCAGGTTGTAATCCTCAAATTTGGCTCAAGTAAAATTTTCCATTTCTTTCTTCTATCAACTGATTAATTTTTGTTGACGTTTCCTACTCTAGACATTCAGATAGAGAAAATCACAATTATATAACTCTAATTCTAGAGTATAAATACAGTTTTTTAAAATTTGAGAACAAATGATTTAGACATTAGAAATGGAGTAGAAAATTGGCAGCAACTCAGACATCTTACTTTTCCTATTCTAGCACTTTTTCCCTTCCTCCTAACAGTATTATTAAAATTTGCCTACCTTTACAGCTGACTTCTTTTGAACTGTGGTGCTGGAGAAGATTCTTGAGTCCCTTGGACTACGAGGAGATCAAACCATCCAGTCCTAAAGGAAATCAACACTGAATATTCATTGAAAGGACTAAGGCTGAAGCTGAAGCTCCAATGCTTTGGCCACCTGATACGAAGGGCCGACTCATTGGAAAAGACCCTGATGCTGGGAAAGACAGAAGGCAGGAGGAGAAGGGGACAACACGGGATGAAATGGTTGGATGGCATCACCAAACTCAGTGGACATGAGTTTGATCATGTTCCGAGAGACAGTCAAGGACAGACAAGACTGGAATGTGGTAGTCCATGGGACTGCAAAGAGTGGGACCTGACTAAGTGAATTAACAACAGCAAACCTAACCTACTACCTTAAGACATTGAAACGAAGTGATAAATTAAACATAAAACAAGCAAGAAAAGAATGAAACGAAGATTCAGTTCAGCTCAGTTCAGTCGTTCAGTCATGTCCTACTCTTTGCGACCCCATGAATCACAACACGCCAGGCCTCCCTGTCCATCACCAACTCCCAGAGTCTGCTCAAACTCATGTCCATCGAGTCAGCGATGCCATCGAGCCATCTCATCCTCTGTCGTCCCCTTCTCCTCCTGCTCCCAATCTCTCCCAGCATCAGGGTCTTTTCAAATGAGTCAAAGCTTCACATGGGGTGGCCAAAGTATTGGAGTTTCAGCCTCAGCATCAGTCCTTCCAATGAACACCCTGGACTGGTCTCCTTTAGAATGGACTGGTTGGATCTCCTTGCAGTCCAAGTGACTCTCAAGAGTCTTCTCCAACACCACAGTTCAAAAGTATCAATTCGTCGGTGCTCAGCTTTCTTTAAAGTCCAACTGTCACATCCATACATGACTAGTGGAAAAACCGTAGCCTTGACTAGACGCACTTTGTTGGCCAAGTAATGTCTCTGCTTTTCAATACGCTATCTAGGTTGGTCATAGCTTTCCTTCCAAGGAGCATGTGTTTTTTAATTTCATGGCTGCAGTCACCATCTGCAGTGATTTTGGCGCCCCCCAAGCTAAAGTCTGTTATTGTTTCCACTTTTTCCCCATCTGTTTCCCATGAAGTGATGGAACTGTATGCTTTGATCTTAGTTTTCTGAATGTTGAGCTTTAAGCCAACTTTTTCACTCTCCTCTTTCACTTTCGTTAAGAGCCTCTTCAGTTCCTCTTCACTTTCTGCCATAAGGGTGGTGTCATCTGCATATCTGAGGTTATTGATATTTTCTTCTGGCAATCTTGATTCCAGCTTGTGCTTCTTCCAGCCCAGCATTTCTCATGATGAACTCTGCATATACATTAAATAAGCAGGGTGATAATATGCAGCCTTGACATACTCCTTTCCTGATTTGGAACCAGTCTATTATTCCATGTCCACTTCTAACTGTTGCTTCCTGACCTGAATACAGGTTTTTTAAGAGGCAAGCCAGGTCGTCTGGTATTCCCATCTCTTTCAGAATTTTCCACAGTTTGTTGTAATCCACACAGTCAAGTACATTCTAGCTGAATTTACTATTTAAAATATATATATATACATTTTTCTCAAGAACATCAGTGGAATATGAAAGCCTATATAGTATCACAGAGGCAACTGAATTGCTAACAGCACTGAGAAATTATCATCCCTATTGTAAAAAGGAATTGGATAAAAAAAAAAAACCTTATAACCGTTTAATTATACTATCATATTTATCNTGATTTAGACATTAGAAATGGAGTAGAAAATTGGCAGCAACTCAGACATCTTACTTTTCCTATTCTAGCACTTTTTCCCTTCCTCCTAACAGTATTATTAAAATTTGCCTACCTTTACAGCTGACTTCTTTTGAACTGTGGTGCTGGAGAAGATTCTTGAGTCCCTTGGACTACGAGGAGATCAAACCATCCAGTCCTAAAGGAAATCAACACTGAATATTCATTGAAAGGACTAAGGCTGAAGCTGAAGCTCCAATGCTTTGGCCACCTGATACGAAGGGCCGACTCATTGGAAAAGACCCTGATGCTGGGAAAGACAGAAGGCAGGAGGAGAAGGGGACAACACGGGATGAAATGGTTGGATGGCATCACCAAACTCAGTGGACATGAGTTTGATCATGTTCCGAGAGACAGTCAAGGACAGACAAGACTGGAATGTGGTAGTCCATGGGACTGCAAAGAGTGGGACCTGACTAAGTGAATTAACAACAGCAAACCTAACCTACTACCTTAAGACATTGAAACGAAGTGATAAATTAAACATAAAACAAGCAAGAAAAGAATGAAACGAAGATTCAGTTCAGCTCAGTTCAGTCGTTCAGTCATGTGCTACTCTTTGCGACCCCATGAATCACAACACGCCAGGCCTCCCTGTCCATCACCAACTCCCAGAGTCTGCTCAAACTCATGTCCATCGAGTCAGCGATGCCATCGAGCCATCTCATCCTCTGTCGTCCCCTTCTCCTCCTGCTCCCAATCTCTCCCAGCATCAGGGTCTTTTCAAATGAGTCAAAGCTTCACATGGGGTGGCCAAAGTATTGGAGTTTCAGCCTCAGCATCAGTCCTTCCAATGAACACCCTGGACTGGTCTCCTTTAGAATGGACTGGTTGGATCTCCTTGCAGTCCAAGTGACTCTCAAGAGTCTTCTCCAACACCACAGTTCAAAAGTATCAATTCGTCGGTGCTCAGCTTTCTTTAAAGTCCAACTGTCACATCCATACATGACTAGTGGAAAAACCGTAGCCTTGACTAGACGCACTTTGTTGGCCAAGTAATGTCTCTGCTTTTCAATACGCTATCTAGGTTGGTCATAGCTTTCCTTCCAAGGAGCATGTGTTTTTTAATTTCATGGCTGCAGTCACCATCTGCAGTGATTTTGGCGCCCCCCAAGCTAAAGTCTGTTATTGTTTCCACTTTTTCCCCATCTGTTTCCCATGAAGTGATGGAACTGTATGCTTTGATCTTAGTTTTCTGAATGTTGAGCTTTAAGCCAACTTTTTCACTCTCCTCTTTCACTTTCGTTAAGAGCCTCTTCAGTTCCTCTTCACTTTCTGCCATAAGGGTGGTGTCATCTGCATATCTGAGGTTATTGATATTTTCTTCTGGCAATCTTGATTCCAGCTTGTGCTTCTTCCAGCCCAGCATTTCTCATGATGAACTCTGCATATACATTAAATAAGCAGGGTGATAATATGCAGCCTTGACATACTCCTTTCCTGATTTGGAACCAGTCTATTATTCCATGTCCACTTCTAACTGTTGCTTCCTGACCTGAATACAGGTTTTTTAAGAGGCAAGCCAGGTCGTCTGGTATTCCCATCTCTTTCAGAATTTTCCACAGTTTGTTGTAATCCACACAGTCAAGTACATTCTAGCTGAATTTACTATTTAAAATATATATATATACATTTTTCTCAAGAACATCAGTGGAATATGAAAGCCTATATAGTATCACAGAGGCAACTGAATTGCTAACAGCACTGAGAAATTATCATCCCTATTGTAAAAAGGAATTGGATAAAAAAAAAAAACCTTATAACCGTTTAATTATACTATCATATTTATCATCACCACCATAAATTTTAGAAACAATTTCTAATTTATTCTTAGATGGCTAAATTTTATTTTTGATTGTGCTGTTTTTTGTTAGCCTCAACTTCAAAGAAATACTGATTTTAACATTTAGTCATTCAACATTTGTCCAAAACATATAGTGTTTCTATACTGTAGACTTTAAGCATTTCATGTTAATCTTTTATCTGCTTCCTGCAGAGAGATATTTTCTAAGATGTTAACTAGTTATGTTTTGTACACTCTAAAATATAACATTATGAAAAGGATGGCATTACACTGTGATAATTTTCCCAAGATTTATGCTTTATTCCTTATGTATAGAAATTTGAAGAAGATGACTTTTTAGATTCCCTCTATTTTAGGGAACCATTTTAGGATTAAGGAATGAGCATTGATATAATTACACTGTAATAATTTTAGTATTATTGAGTGAATGCAGTCATGTCTGCTGGCATAGACTGGTAAATTATCTCATAGGAGATCATAGAAAAGCAATTTGGGGTTAACATACAATGGTGAATCTATTTTCAGCAAGATGGCTCATATATATTCAGCTTCATCGCAGCTAACAATCCAATATCATACCCTAATCTTGTTTGGAGTTAACTTATCCAAGTGGCATCACAAATAATACTTATTTCCACTATGCTTTTTTCATAAACTGCAAGCTTTCTCTCACACTGACTTTGGGTATAAGCATAAATCCATTTACAGAAAGACATCATCGGGCCTTAAATTTTGTTTCTTCCAATCAGTCTTTTTCATATTAACAGTTGTTTTAGCTAAAGTTAACACCAGTAGCTCACTTTTGAACTCTAATACAATTTTTTTAGCCATCTGAGAGGAAAATTTTATTAATTAACAACCAGTTCAGCTTGCCAAAATTCATCAAGTTCACTGCCTCTAAGATGGAAACTTTCAATATATAATGAAATCCTTGTGGAGAAATACATCAGAAACAGCTCTGACATCATGCTCATTTCAAAAGTGACTACAAAATCTACTTTACTTTTTGTATTTTTCACAGATGAATGATATACAGACTGCAATTTATTTGTAAAGATTTATTGAGTTTATTGGATGCTTAACTCTTTTGGTGTTCACCTCACTCAGAGCATCATGAGAGGCAAGGGGTGTTGACATGCATGTTTACATTATCATTCTGAAAAATGTAATTATCACCTAGAAGAAAACTTGCAGTGAAAAATTGCAGCTTCTGCCTTTACTGTTTAAAGTATCCCTTGGATACTGTTTAAAGGTCACCTTGCATATATTTGAGAAAAAAAAATCAAAATGAAAATATGCTTTAGGGAATTTGATCTTATTTATGTCAGTTTCCATCTAGCATTCTATTTGTGTAAGATCTTATATCTATTTTAATACAGTTCTTTCAAGCACAGCAATAGCAAAACTCTACATTATCCTGCTTATATATTATATATCATAAGATCCATCAAAATTTCAGAAATCCATAGTCTATAAAATCCATAAAATTTGAAAACCATTTCTTATATTTGAGATATTACAGCATATTTTAAAGATAATAAAAATTGAATCATAGATATATTTTATCTTTACAAAATGATAATTAATTGATGTCCATCACTAGATAATTCTTCAAAACTACTTTTAATTATTACTATGTATTATTTTATTTTAAATTTAATTTCACAAACTAGTAAAACCTAGAAGAGTATATGAAAATATTTTTTCATTTTAATTTTTATAGGATAGAATTCTAGTTACTTTTGAGTAATCACTGTAATAGTGATACTATGTTTCTACTTATATTTCCTCTAACATTTATATTTTTCCTATTTTTTTTTCTTAAGGCCACACTACTTTTGAAATTATACCATGAAAAATGTGCAAGCATGGCATTTCCAGAATGATTTTTTCTGGACAATTGCTCCCTCTCCTTCTCACTTCTAGTTAATGATTCTTCTCCATCTATATGACGATCACAAAAGTAGTGACTGGCATGGTTTCCATTTCTGCCCCTGCCACAGCTTTCCAAGACTTTTTCTGAGCCTCTTCATTCCTGTCCACCCAGTGGATAATCCAAAATGGGCATCTGACTAGAGATTAATTATCCAACTACTTTAAGTAAGGTGTGGAATCAAACTGAAAGAAAGAAAAAAGCCATCCTCTTTAGGACTTTATTCAGTTTTTTAAATTGTAGTTAAGATCTCCCACTGTTCTTGGAACCGTGTTTTCAGATATAACATGTTAAAACAGTTTCTCTATCTCCAAGTCTTTTTTTTTTTTTTAATAAAAAGCATATTTTAATTGAGATATAATTGACTTATACATAATATATATTAGTTTCAAGAATACAACATTGTGATTCACAATTTTTAAAGGTTGCACACCAGTTAAAGTTATAAAATATTGGCTATATTCCCTGTGCTACACAATATATCTTTGTAGCATATTTAATTTTTACATACGTTTGTCCTCTTAATCTCCTACTCCTACATTTTCCCTACCACCACCAGACCTTCCATACTGGTAAACACTAGTTTGTTCTCTATATGTGTCTGTCTCAGTTTTGTTATGTTCATTTGTCTTGTTTTTTAGATTCCTCATATAAGTGATAATATAGAGTATGTGTCTTTCTCTGACTTATTTAATTAAGTATAATAATTTCCAGGTCCATTCATGGTCTTTCAGTGGCAGAATTTCATTCTTTTTTATGTCCTGAGTAATATTTCTATAAATATATAGATAGATAGACAGATAGTAATAAATAGATAAAGACATCACATTCTTTTTATCTATTCATCTATTTATGGGTATTTAGGTTGCTTCCATATCTTGGATATTCAATGACACAGCTGTCTCTTAACACTGGGGCACATACATTTTAAAATTATATTGTTTGTTTCCTCTAGTTTTGAGTTTTCTTGATACCAATCACTTGACTACAAAGTGTGGACAATATGCATTATGATTAAGAAAAGTAGTTTAATGGGGCAAAATCCACATAATAAAGTTTACCAATTGAGTGGCATTGACTATATTTACAATGTTTTGCAATCACTACCTCTGTCTATTTCAAAACTATTTTCATCACCCCAAAAGGAATCCTTATATTGATTACTGGGTCCCTCTTCCTCTTCTTCTCTCCTCATCCTTGCAAACTACTAATCTACCCTTTGTGAATATAAATTTCCATGGTAGGGACATTTAACATGAGTGGAATCATATAATGTGCCTTTTGTTACTGACTTCTTTCATTTAGCATAATTTTTTTCAAGTTTCATAGCATATATCAGAAAACCACTGCATTTTATAGCTGAAAAACATTCCATTGTTTTTATATACCACAATTATTGTATTCATTCATCTGTTGATAAAGATTTGAATTTCTCCACCTTTGGGTATCATGGAATTTCTACTAACATGGACATTGTGTTTGTGCAAGTATTTAAATTCTCATTTTTAATTATTTTGAGCTTATACTTGAGTGGAATTACTGTATTATATAATTTCATGTTTAATTTTATGAAGGACTGCCAAACGGTTTCCACAATGGTTGAACCTTCTTACATTCCTGCTTTGGTCACCCGATGTGAAGAGTTGATTCATTGGAAAAGACCCTGATGCTGGGAAAGATTGAAGACAGGTCAAGGGGACAATAGAGGATGAGATAGTTGGATGGCATCACCTACTTAATGTATATGAGTTTGAGCAAGCTCTGGGAGATGGTGAAAAACAGGGAAGCCTGGCATGCTGCAGCCCATGGGGTCGCAAATATTCAGACATGACTGAGCAATTGAACCATGACCAGCAAGAAAGAGGCATGGATTTTCCAATTTCTCTGCATTCTTATCAACAATGCTAATGCTCCACTGTCTTGAAATGTATCCTAGTAAATGTGCAGTGGTATCACAATGTGGTTTTGTTTTGTATTTCCCTCGTTACTAAAGATATAGGGCAACTTTCCATGTGCTTGTTGGTTATTTGTGTATCTTCTTTGGAGACATACATCAGGTTTTAAAAGGAACACAATACTTCTGGTACCCATACCATATTAGTCTTGACTAGGTTGTGCTGTGGTTAACACAATCACAAATCTCTATACCTTAACATTAAGATGTTAAGTAATTTAAAAATGTCACTTGTAGTATCTTACAGCATGAATTATATCCATCTACTAAGATGGCTTCGGAGAAGGCAATGGCAACCCACTCCACTACTCTTGCCTGGAAAATCCCATGGACAGAAAGCCTGGTGAGCTGCAGTCCATGGGGTCACACAGAGTTGGACACGACTCAAGCGACTTAGCAGCAGCAGCAAGATGGCTTCTTTGTGGAAAACATAAGAAAACAGTGCTGTTAGAAGAGTAACATTATGTGTAATTGTGTAATATTGGTTGGTTTTGACTGTTTTTCCCAAGGTATCATACGTGTTACACACAAATATAAACTGCAGAGAGTGTTCAGTTTGCAAATAGAAATAATAAAATAAACTAGGAAAAGTATAATAATTCAGGGTCTGTAAAAAAGGAAAAGGTCAACAATTTCAGGAGCATACAAGCGAAATATTTTCTGAGAAAAACAGACCCCCCAGTAAAGATGAGACTGAAGGTTTGTATCTGGTAATGACTTTTAATATAGATTCAGGCAATAACTTTCACTCAGTCTTTTTGGTAATATGAATCTCAATATGGTCCCATTTAGATAAGAGAAAGCCCTGTGGGTGGAATATGGGTAAAAGCAAGTTAACATAGAGGCTTTGGTGGTGGTGGTTTAGCTGCTAAGTTGTATCTGATGCTTGCAGTCCCATGGACTGTAGCCTGCCAGGCTCCTCTGTCCACGGGATTCTCCAGGCAATGATACTGGAGTGGGTTGCAATTTCCTTCTCCAGGGGATCTTCCTGACCCAAGAATTGAACCCATGTCTCCTGCATTGCAGGCAGATTCTTAAACTGGCTTTAAGAATTGTGAATTAAAATAAACCAAGGTTGCGTTTATCAGTATACAAATATCTTGAAAAGGCAAAGAGAAGAAAGTCCAAATTTTTTTCCACTTTCTTTTTCCTTTGCTTTCTTTTTTAAAGCAAATTTAAGTTAAAAAAAATAATGAATATGGTATAAGAAATTCTGTGACATTTTGAGCCTAACAAAGACTCTTGGGTCTACAGTCTATAATTAGCAAATGAGTTGAAAAAGCTTGAAACTCCCAATGAAGGTAAATACATTTATGCTCTTTTCAAATGTGAATAAGGAGGAAAGTGGAAAAGAAAGAACTCTCAAAAAGTTGTGCCAGGGTCCAGCCCTGGTGGATCAAAGGTAATTCAAAGGGTGGACGGAGTCAGCAAGGAAAGATTTATTTATTTAGAGATATAAAGAGAGAGTAAGAAAGAATAGTATAGGAGGAAAATTAGTGGAGAAAAGAGGCTGAATAACTTGGTTTACATGGAAAGCTAATAAAACCTTGAGACAAGAGGTTTGCACCATCTACATAGGTCACCGGTACCCGCTTGAATAGCAGAAGGTGCCCCACCTTGGGCTCCTCTCACATGGATCTTAGAAGCCAGGGCAAGTAAGTAGACGTGGTGAGCCTCCACACCTTAGATGGGAATTCAGCCAGAAAACAGAGTAAAGAAGACACAGGGAGACAAAGCTGCTTTGGTGAGCGAGGCCCCATAACTTTATTTTCAAAAGGACTTTTATACCTTTCCCACAAATGATGTTATGTACATTATCTTCTGGCCTTAGAGGCCTGTGAACATTTTAAGACCCTCTTTTGATAAAGGCTACTCAAAAATTTATTTTCCCTTGAAGTGTTTTTTTCTTTATATTTCTAATCTATGTCAGCCTCAGAAAGTATCAAACAAAGTTACATTTTCACAAAGCAAAGGTGCAGCGAGTTACAACAAAGAAAGAACCAATTAGCTCAAAGGTCTGATGTAGTTAGTTTCAAGGCTACACTTATTTTTCTTACATTCTGACTATGTTAACAAATGTACTCCCAGGTGCACAGTGATTTGGAAACTTAGCAACAAGTATTGGCTCAACAGTGAAATTTTACACCAGCACTACTCTAATAACTCTTTAACTCTTTGAAAGGCTTTATGTTTTAGGATTCCTGTGCCTCTCACAGTTGGGAGGGTGTAAACAATCACAGGCATAGTTGTAAAAGTCCGATTAAGGCAAGTTAGAGAGCCATCAGAGGGATTTGCTCTGAAACACTCCTTTTATATGCAGGCGACTGTTAACTGGAGCTCTAAGTTAACTTCTTCCAGAGAAAGGTGGTTGGGGATAGCCCCTCTGTTAATGTCAGAAGCGTAAGCAAAAAGCACAATGCAGTAGGGCAGACAGACTCTGGTTTGGGGGATAGATGCTCGAGAAAATTTAGTGAGGCTCCCTTAAGGCCTGACTCGCCTTTGCCTGTCGGACTCCTTAACCTCATGACCTTTGCCAAGGGTGGGACTCCTTGTGCTGGCTCCTGGCAAAGTGGGATAAGAGGTCACAGAGAGTACAAGATAAAAGAGATTTCCAAGAGTGGAGACACTGTGACGATCAACCAATATCTTCAGCCTCTAAGTGATGCCCACAAATATTTTTCAGAATTTCTACAATCTCCCATTTCTTTTTTGTTAATTGTACGTTGAGGGTGGAGTATGAAGTTTCCTAACACTTGCCTTTTTACTGTCTAATTATTTGGACCATATTTAACTTGATGGAATTGCCTTCATAACAGCCAAAGTTCCTGAGCTTTGAGCTGTATATAAAGATTGGATTGGACTTTCTACTGTCTTCCTCTGGGGAGTTGTTTCCTCATGGTTTAAACAAGTGCACACTAATTACACAAACTCTTTGTGACACTTCCCTTTCAAAGGTGGAGCTTAATTCACTTCTTGTTGAGCATTGACTTGATTTAGTGGTTCACTTCTACTTTGATGGGACTGATGCTCTGTCATGTCCAAGACTAAGTCATAAGAAGCTTTGTGTCTTTCATTTGTTCCTCCTAGGTGACTTCCACTGGGGAAAAACTGCTAAGCCACAAAGACATTCACAGCCCTATGAGAAATCTAGGCAACCACTGTGTGGTTTAAGTATTCAGGTGACTTGTAGACCTAGGCACCAAGATGACTGAATTCCCATCAGAGACTCTGATTCAGAACCACCAGAAAACTTCTTTTGACCCTCAGATACTGGGTGAAATAAATGTTTGCTGCTTTAAAGGTGCTAGATTTGGGAGCTGTTTGCTACATGCTAAGGGGAAACTAATACAAGTTGCCTGTGCTCTGTTCAAGAATAAGAGATTAAAACCATCCCTGAAATCTGAGTGGAAACACACAAGAAACAGTATGAGTTCTTCAAATAACTTTACCCTTTATATAGTTATCTTGATAGCCCAGATATTGAGACAGTGCCACACGGAGTGGGATTAGTCAGACTCTGAGTCAAGAAAGACTCCTGCACCTGCAGTGGGGTGCAGGGGATAAGTGTTCTCATTTTTTTTTCTTTTTCTTAATTAAAGTTTTGAGATTCCACCTTTTGTTTGTTATCACCTACAGCTTATAGACTTTAACATAACATAGATGTCCTATTCTAGTGAAAATGGAAACCAGGACACTTTCAGACCCAAGAATGAACTCAACGTTGAGAAAAAATCATGTTGTCCCCAAACAGAGTCTGTGAAGCCTAGAGCCTGGGATTGCCATCCTCCCAGTTGGGAATTTTGTCAGAGAGACTGTTTTCTCTTTAAGGGAAAGAGGTTTTTTCTTTGCTTTCAGTTCAGTTCAGTTCAGTTGCTCAGTTTGTCTTGTCTAACTCTTTGTGACCCCCATGAATCACAGCACGCCCTGTCTCCCTGTCCATCACCAACTCCTGGACTCAAACTCATGTTGATCAAGTCAGTGATGCCATCCAGCCATCGCATCCTCTGTTATCCCCTTCTTCTCCTGCCTTCAATCTTACCCAGGATCAGGGTCTTTTTCAATGAGTCAACTCTTCACATGAGGTGGCCAAAGTACTGGAGTTTCAGCTTTAGCATCAGTCCTTCCATTGAGCACCCAGGACTGATCTCCTTTAGGATGGACTGGTTGGATTTCTTTGCTTTACACAGCTACAATTTTTTCTTACAATGAGAACTTGTTCTTCTTTTATTTTTCTATGCTGCAAAAAGCTTTATTGTTTCCATTTGGTCCAAGGCTTGAGAGAGGGCTCCAGGGTGTTAAAAAGCTGCCTAGTGGCTGCAGAGAGGGGCTTCAGGCAGCCCTGATGTTAGGTGGGTTCTTCAATGGCCACTGGTCTCCAGAAGTTCCTAGTTGTGCTTGAGGGTAAGCCTTTCAAACAGATACTCGCCCAACCCAGCCTGGGGACCAGCCAGCATGCAGAGGTTGGTCAGGTGGTCACCCATCTTCTTGATGAGTTTCACTTCCTCATCTAGTAAGTGGTTCTCCAGGAAGTCACAGATATGGGGGTCTCCGCGGGCAGAAGCCAGGCCATGCAGATCCAACAGGGCTTGATTCAGGTTCTTCTCTAGGAGAAGGGTGGCTTCCATAGCATCCTGGGTTTTACCTCACTCATCTTGAGATGGCTTCTGCACGTCCAGGAAGAGGGTGTGGCCACCATGCTAGTTTTGCAGTTTCAAGAGATGCTTGCGCCCTCACACTTCTCTTTGGCCAATTCGAGAAAAAAGTGACCCACACCCTCCAGGGCCACATTGTCACGGTTGAAATAGAAGCCCAGAGAGAGGTAGGTGTAGGAGGCCCACAGTTGCATGTTAACCAGGCGGTTGACGGCAGCCTCCACCTCGGTAGAATAATTCTGATGAATCCGGGAGCTCATGATTGGTTGGTAATAATAAGGAATTAAAAAATGGTGGCTGGTCACAGTGATTGCGGACAGCGGAGTGGCTAACTCTGGAGTTTGCGACTGGAGAAAAGGTTGGAGGGTGGTCAGAGACTGGAGCAAGGGGCGTCCCTGGGTCTGTTCTGTCCAAGCACTGTTGAAGCAAGAGACAGATCCATGGGGTCGCTGAGCGCACTTCCGAGAACTTTCAAGATATCTTCTGTTAGCAACTTTCAAATATGCAACACAATATTAATTGCAGTCACCAGTGTTTCTCATTACATCACCAAACTTATTTACCTCATAACTGAGACTTGTATCTTTTGATCACCTTTGACTAATTTCTCACGTATCCATCCCTCACAGTCAGTTTTAAGGTCAATCTTTCAGAAAAATACTCAGCAAAATTATATTGCAGGAGCAATAAGCATCCTTTGCTTCAGTTTTCTCCTGAGTTAATTCACAAATCATTTCTATCTCCTATAAATAATTAGATTGAAGTCATGATCAACCTGAACAACCAGTTAAAATATATGGTCTTTTATTGCATGTTTTCTCCCAAGCCTCTTCCCACAATGACTCTGAATTTCTGCTCCAGTTGGTGGTTAGCAACAGAAATAGAGATCCTGAGAAAGACTGGGAGAACTTAGAAGGCACTAGGCATTCCTGTATTTACAGATGTCTGGGTCATGAAGAGTGATGCTAAGGGAGCACCTCCCACCTGAAACTGAGGCTCACAGAAAACACATCGGCCCATAGTTGCCACTGACAGGACTACGCGCCCAATGATGAGGTCCTTCAGCAAGAAGATGAAAAGCAAAAGTGATCATTCTGGCCCACTTGAAAGAAAACAAGGTTTTATTTTTGTACTCCCAAAGAATGGGGGTTGGTTTGTAGTGCTCGAATTAGTGGTCTTTTGGGGATGCTGATAATTTAATTTTTGGCAGGAGGGACCCAAGTCAGTCCCTGGATGTTGTATGATGCAGAGGTTTGTGTCCATGAAAGATGAGCTTGTATAAGTGAACAGGCCACCAGGCTGCTGTCAGGTTCATGCTCCAGGTGTTACTGGGTAGAGAAAGGGTCAGAGAGAAGCTCCCCAACATGGGCTGCCCTGTGTGTCTTGAAGACACACAGAAGAGTCTGAAGTCTTACCCATGGCAAAAACAAGTTTATTAATAAAAGAACAGAATGAACACCTCAAGGGAGAGGTGGGCCAAGTCAAGAGAGGCACTGGCCCTAGAATGATGAGGTATGGGAGGTTTCAAGACAGGGTTTTTAAATATCCATCTAGGTGGGACTGGAATAACAGTTTTGATTGACAGTTGTACGTTACATAACAACAGACTATCTTGTATATTTCTTTCCCATAATTCAATCTGTTATAATCAGATCTGTGTATGTATGGAGTATTTATGAACCCTTCAAGGCTCCCAGCTGCCTAAGGTCACTTGACACAGCTGTGCACCAAGGGTGCATATACTGGTGCTGGAAAAGTATCTGAGGTTGTTATTTTGTAGAATATCTGTGAACACCCCTGGGTTGCACTGGGGCATGTTTGGGATGAGGCTTAGACATCAGCTTGAATATTTTCCAGCTTGATCATCCCTCCTTGCTCATGCTTGACTTCCTACCTAACAATGGGAGGCAGCTACAGTGTTGGTGAGGCTAGGGGGCCTATAGAGGAGATAAGGCACAATTCCTGCACTGGTTCATGGATGTGTCTGCCTTCTACAGAAGATGCTATAGAGAAGACCCTGCCCCTTTAGCTTCCCTCCACCCTCCTGTCCATGGAAGGGAGGCGGTAGTGGTCAGTGTTTCCATTCCACTAAAGTCAAATTCACTTCCCCTTGTGTTCCTTTGGCAGTGCCTGTGGAGCCCAGGCAGGCACAGAGAATGCTCATCACTTTCTCCACATTGCAGCTTCCTTGTGCTCAGACCCACGGTGATCTCTAAGTGGCCAATGTACTGGACTTTGGAGCCGGACACAGTCCAGTCCCACCAGCTGCCTCAATGAGGGAACATAGGGGTGAGAGTGAACAGTCAGGGGAGCCCTGCATGTTCTTATTTCTCTTGCCAGGGTTAAGAATGAACCTGAGTCATTTGACGGCCCTAGCTTCCAAAACAGGCACTGTGAATTCTTCCTCAGGGAAATGGTGGTGGGGGGCAATAAGAGTAGCTGAAATGTCCCACAAGATATGAATCTACATCACTGTTATAAGTGTCCCCAAGGAGCCCTGGAATGTCCTCTGGAGATCACTGAGAATTAAATGAGACTTGTCAAGGGTTCAGCTGTCATCTTTAATTTTGAATTTGTTTTTAGAGACACAGTTTTAACTAAGATGAGCAAGGTTTTTGTTGTTGATGTTTTTTATGTGTTTATTTGTTTTCAAAATTAGCTGTTTTTTTCTTATTATCTATCTCTATGAATGTTAGTCACTCAGTCATGTTCAACTCTATGTGGTACAGCCCATGGACTGTACCCCACCAGCCTCTTCATGGGATTACCCAGGCAAGAATACTGGAGTGGGTATCCATTCTCTTCGCAGGATCTTCCTGACCCAAGGAAGATTTTTCTACATAAATATCCTAATTTAAAAAAAAAAAATCAAGAAACGTGTAGCTCTAGTTGTAATTTTTGCAGAAAATTATAAAGGTCAATGATAGAAGAAAAATTAAAAACAAATAGAATAACCAAGAAGATGAGATTATTAAAG
>SJYA01004855.1:10650-28638 GCA_006410615.1 Neotragus moschatus
GGGGGGTGGGGGAAGGCCTGATTCAGGACTAGGGCCTGATGCTGGAGGAGGGTCTGATGCTGGACTAGGGCCTGATGTGAGAGCACATCTGATGCTGGCGGGGAACATCTTATGCTAGACTAGGGTCTGAAGCTGAGATCGGGCCTGTTGTTGGGCAAGTGTCTGATTCTGGGAAAGGGTTTGATGCTAGGGGAGACTGTTATGCTGTGGGGAGGCCCGATGCTGTGGAAAGNCTAGGGCCTGATGTGAGAGCACATCTGATGCTGGCGGGGAACATCTTATGCTAGACTAGGGTCTGAAGCTGAGATCGGGCCTGTTGTTGGGCAAGTGTCTGATTCTGGGAAAGGGTTTGATGCTAGGGGAGACTGTTATGCTGTGGGGAGGCCCGATGCTGTGGAAAGGTCTGATGATGGACTAGGGCCTGATGCTGGGGGGGAACCTCTGATGAGGACTAGGGCCTGATGCTGGGGGAGGGTCTGATGCTGGGAGAAGGTAGATTCTGGACTAGGTTCTGATGCTGGGGGAAAGTCTGATGCTGGGGGAGGGTCTGATGCTGGACTAGGGCCTGAGGTTGGGAGGGGGAAACCTCTGATGCTGGACTGAGGTCTGATGCTGGGGGAGGGTCTGATGCTGGGGGAAGGTCTGATGTTTGACTAGGTCCTGAAGCTGATTGGAGAGGGGAATGTTGGATGCCAGACTAGGGTGTAATGCTGTGGAAAGGCCTGATGCTGGGGGAATGTCTGATGCTGGACTAGGGCCTGATGCTGGGTGAGGGTCTGATGCTGGGGGAATGTCTGACGCTGGACTAGAGCCTGGGAGGGTCTGATTCTGGGGGAGGGTCTGATGCTGGACAGGGCCTGATGCTAGACTAGGATCTCATGCTGGGGGAGGGCCTGATGCTGGATGGGGCCTGATGCTGAGGGGAACGTCTGATGCAGGACTAGGGCCTGACACTGGGGGAAGGCCTGATGCTAGGGGGTAGTCCCAATGATGGTGGGCAGTCTGCTCCCAGGTGTACACGGAGTTGAGTATAAATCTCCATGAGAAATCTTTTTTTCATACTTTCCTGACCACCTTGTTGTGTTCTTTTTTTCTGAAGCGTAGTTGCTGTGCAGTATCGGTTGATTTCTGCCAGACATCAGCATGCATTAGCCATGGGTGTGCATATGTCCCGTCCCTCTTGCATATCCTGCCAACCTCCCCCTGCCACAGTCTGGTTTCAATACATATATGAATAACAAATACTGTTGACTAAAATGACATAAAAAGCTCCCACACACAAGCGTGCACACGCACATCCCCTAGTGCATCATTCGGGTCCGCGTCAGGGTTGCCCTCAGCACCCTCGCACTGGGACCGACAGTGAGCCGCGACACCTGCACTTTGTTCCCACCCTCGGCCCGCTGCCCACACCTCAGCAGTAGAGGGTCCCTGTCCCCACAGATGCTGAAGTGATGTAGCCTCTTGTCTCCGGAGCCAAGGGCATGAACACCCTGTCGGTCGTCCTTTGGGGACACCTATGCTTCCACCTTCTGGCCTTTCCATTGTATCCATCCGCTTCTCTTAACAGAATGTCCATGTGATGACACGGGCTCCCCTTATCAGCTCTGGTCTGTTCTCAGTGAGAGTACAGCTTACCCTCGGCACTCTTTATTGGAAGTGGGAAATTTTGCTTCAGTACTTTATTGAAAGAAAGCAATAAATAATACTGTGATAAAAATAGTTCAAAAGTAGTCTGTACGTGCTTTGTCACATATTCAAGAAGTTCACTAAGCTTAATAGAAAAACAGAACAGTAATGTAAAGAGACATGCTGTCTGTCTACCGAGATACCAGCTGCATAATAAATATTGCACCATGATCTGAATGCATCTCTTGCTGGCTTTTTTAATGTGTCACTGAAAAAGTAAAAGTTATATTTGCTACTTATACAATCCAGAATGGCCATGTCATCAAAATCTGAAAATGTATGCCTAGGTCTGTTCTTTAAACATGTTTACAAACAGATTGAAAAATGTGATTAACATAAAAATAAGGCCTTTGTCAGAGCTGCACTATGCTGTCTGTCTGTACAGGACTGGAAGTGACACCTTCACCATCCAACACACCGGCTCCACAGCGGGTGCAGGGCACTGCGATTGGTCCCTGAAGAGTCTCACTGGAGAGGAGGGATCTGGGTCCACAGAGACTAGGTTACTGGAGAGATTTTCATAGTCATCTTCTAGTCATCCTTTCAGCCCAAATTTCATTAGAAGCTCACATTTAACACCCAGTACTTTTAAATTGCTTCACGCTGCAGACAAAAACATTTCTTTCTAGGAAAAGTACAGTTTTGGGCAGTCGTTAAAATCTAACAACAACTCGTTGAAATTAAGTTTGCTTATTTCAGAGTGATTGTTGGAGAGCTTGGTTACATTCTGGAGGGATAATGCACACTGTGTCATGATGATTTTATGATTGCAAGAAAACCCCTTTTCTCATGGTGTAACATTTAAAAATTAACCAAGAATAATTATAATAAATGAATCATTTACAAAAGCTCTATACTTGTTCATAGGATTTATACAGACAAGCACTACAGTACATTCATTTGAAAGACTAAAATCAGGTATCAGAACATGAATTGATCTGAAAGGATACTTATAGCGTGAATATACAAGAAAAAGTAAGTATGTAAATGAAGTCATAAGTTTACATAAATATAAGAAACATTAAATTCAAAAATATTTTCTCTATGGTATTCATGAATTTTTCACTAATTAAAAACCTTTAATAAAATATCCTTAGGTCCATAGAACAAGCATTAACAGATTAAAGATTGTATCGAGTTCAAAATATAGTCTTTGTTGTATTCTGGACATTGTATAATCTGGAGAATTAGTGCGGGTAAACTGGAAACAAACACACAGACAAGTCAGTCCTGGGACGGCGGCTGGTGCTAGAGCCCCTGCCCCTCCAGACATCCCCTCCACCCCATTCAGGGCTTCAGCTGCTTTGAGAATTCAGAGAAACTTGGAGGGCCAAGCAGATCAAGGAGAGAACTCTGTGGCTGACTTTATTCTGACATACAGCTGAAAGCTGCTGGTAAAAAACTCAAAACCCAAGCCAGCTTTCTAGCTGAGACGTGAATAGGACAGAGCAGACAACCTCCTGCCCTCAGAGCAGCTGGAGCAGGGCTGGGCCCGGGGTAGGACCACCAGAGGACCACCCAGAGTGGCACCTGCAAGGGAGGGTGGGCCCTCACTGGCCCCAGAGGCCGGTGCACCTCTGTGAGAAATGCTGGCCTCTGCACGGAGAGGCCCAGAGCAGGGCAGCCTCATGAACCCTGACGCTCTGGGCACTGTTCCCTCTGAGAACGTGCACTCAGGGCATGGCCAGCAGCATTGCCGCTGTGGGAGGGACATTCATGCGCACCGAGGTGAGGGAGCCTCGGGCGTGCTCTGACCACTCAGGTGGCAGTGGGGCTCCAGGGTCACGTTTGCTGCTGAGGGCTGACCTCCCAGGCTGACCTCCGGAGACCCGCTGACCCTCCACTCCTGGGGGGTGGGCTGCTTGTTCCCGTGGGACCAGGCTGGCCTGTACTCAACCCAAAGCTCAGCAGGAGCAAGTCCTGACTGTAGCAGAATCCAGCCTCTGCGTTCCCACCATGCTGCCTGGTCCCTCGAGCATGGGAGGAAGGGTGCAAACACAGGATGCGGATAGTCGTGCAACATCACACAGGGCACGAGGACACACACTCACACCTGCAGCAGCGCCCACTCCTACTGAGGGTCTGGGGAAAATTCTAGAGGGTAGATGAGCCCGAGAGAGCAAGCCTGGGGGCTGCCAGATGGGGGTCCCTGCCACCAGTTGAGGGGGGTTGGTCACACTAGAGCAGCAACCACACATTCGATGACAGAAACGCCGCCATGGGGAAAGCTAACTCCGGTGAGCAGCTGCCAGTCTCTCCTTAGACCTCCAGATTCACAGGCCTGCTGGACCTCTCGTCCAGCCCTCAGTAATGGATCTGGGAGAGGGTACATGGGGAGGGACCGGCTACTTGCGGGTCAGTGGCCAGGCACCAGTGGACTGGAGCCCAGTGATCTGCTGCCCTGGAGGCCAAGCCGCTCTCCTCAGGCTGCCTCAGGGAGGGCAGAGCAGAGGGCTGATCTAAAAAAGTGGAAACTCAGTCTCAGCCTCCTTCGGAAATATCACCACTGACTTTGTTTTCTCATCACAACACAGGCTGTAGGGCCCAATGGGTCAGCCCCGACCCCCACTCCAAGTTGACTAGGAAATCTCCATAACCTCCTAGCAGAAACCTGCTGCTCCCAATTCAACGTTTTCCATCTTCCTCTGGGCCCACCAGGAACACATCTGATGAGTCTCTGGCCAGGGTTTCAGAGAGGACTGAAGACAGCGGGAGCTGCTGATGGAGCAGGCCACCTGTCCAAGCCCTTCTGATTCTAGGAGCCCTGGACACCTGCTGCACTGTGACTTCAAAAGCCATGAAAACAACCCAGTCACACGGTTTATGCCCTGCCTATCTCATGCAGTTTGTAAAAGGTCATCTCCCATATATCATATTCCCAACACCTCTCTCTAGGATTGTTTCTAATTAATCTAACCTCTAATGTCTACCTCACCATATGCATCTGACAGGGAAATGTTGGATTTATAATGAGGAGAAGGGAAAATAAAAAAGCAAGCAATTAGACTCTTCAATTGACTGAAAGCTAAGCCACAGTTAATATTTGTAAAATTGAGCTACATGCTCCTTGGAAGAAAAATGCTGTTTCAAAAAGGAGAGAGTCACCCAGTCCCTGCCACTCTTGGTTAAGCATATTATTGAGTTCTGGCAAAGAGACAATGCAGCTTCCCTGTAAGCCCCTTCACTGAAATTGCCCAGCTTAGCACAGGCTTTACCTAAATGTACTTTGCTCTGTGAGAGCAAGTGAGAACAAAGCTTATAAATCTACTCATGGGAAGGGTGAATAACAGGGAAGAAAATGGCACCAAAAAACCCTCCAGGCCCCGCTCCCACGGGATGAGTGCATACTCCCTCTGGGAAGCCCCAGTGTGGCGGGCACAGCCAACCGTGTAGTAAGCATCCAGTGAGACACCAGCACGCCAGGTCTCCCTGTCCAACGCCAACTCCTGGAGTCCACGAAAGCCCGTGCTCATCGAGTCGACGATTTCATCCAACCATCTCATCCTCTGTCGTCCCCTTCTCCTCCTGCCCCAATCCCTCCCACCATCATGGTCTTTTCAAATGAGTCAGCTCTTTGCATCAGGTGGTCAAACTATTGTAGTATCAGCTTCAGTATCAGTCCTTCCAGTGAATATTCAGGACTGATATCCTCTAGGATTGACTGGTTGGATCTCCTTGCAGTCCAAGGGACTCTCAAGAGTCTTCTCCAACACCACAGTTCAAAAGCATCAATTCTTTTGTGCTCAGCTTTCTTTATAGTCCAACTCTCACATCCATAAGTGACCACTGGAAAAACCATAGTCTTGACTAGACAGACTCTGCATACAAGTTAAATAAGCAGGGTGACAGTATTCAGCCTTCAGGTACTCCTTTTCCTATTTGGAACCAGTCTGTTGTTCCATGTCCAGACATGACAGAATCTGGTTCTCTGGAGAAGGCAGTGGCAAACCACTTCAGTATTCTTGCCTTGAGAACCCCATGAACAGGATGAAAAGTATGAAAAGATAGGAAACTGAAAGATGAACTCCCCAGGTCAGTAGATGTCCAAATTGCTACCGGAGATCAGTGGAGAAATAACTCCAGAAAGAATGAAGGGACGGAGCCAAAGCAAAAGCAGCACCCAGTTGTGGATGGGACTGGTGAGAGAAGCAAGGTTCGATGCTGTAAAGAGCAATATTGCATAGGAACCTTGAAAGTTAGGTCCATGAATCAAGGCAAGTTGGAAGTGGTCAAACAGGAGATGACAAGAGTGAACATTGACATTCTAGGAACCAGTCAACTAAGATGGAATGGAATGGGTGAATTTAACTCAGATGACCATTATACCTACTACTGTGGGAAGGAATCCCTAGAAGAATTGGAGTAGCCATCGTGGTCAACAAGAGTCCGAAATGCAATTCTTGAATGCGATCTCAAAAATGACAGAATGATCTCTGTTCGTTTTCAAGGCAAACCGTTTAATATCACGGTAATCCAAGTCTATGCCCTGACCAGTAATGCTGAAGAAGCTGACATTGAGCAGTTCTGTGAAGACCTACAAGACCTTCTAGAACTAACACCCAAAAAAGTTCTCTCTTAGAGGGTATTTTNAGTTGGAAGTGGTCAAACAGGAGATGACAAGAGTGAACACTGACATTCTAGGAACCAGTCAACTAAGATAAAATGGAATGGGTGAATTTAACCCAGATGACCATTATATGTACTACTGTGGGGAGGAATCCCTTAGAAGAAATGGAGTAACCACAAGTGTCCGAAATGCAGTACTTGGATGCAATCTCAAAAATGATGGAATGATCTCTGTTCGTTTTCAAGGCAAACCGTTCAATATCACGGTAATCCGAGTCTATGCCCTGACCAGTAATGCTGAAGAAGCTGAAACTGAACAGTTCTGTGAAGACCTACAAGACCTTCTAGAACTAAAACCCAAAAAAGTTCTCTCTTAGAGGGCATTTTAAGAAATTCCATGTTGCAGACACTCTTTTATGAAAGTAATTAAAGTTTTGGAGGAAAAATCTCAAAGAGAAATGATAGCAATTTAATCTGCAAAGCCAAATATCTTAGCTATTAGTGTAAGAGGAAAGTGAGTGTGAACAAATTGGGAGGAATGCTTGATTTCTCCCACCTTTGCACTTCCTCCTCTGTCATGTTAACTCCCTCCAGGGAACCTGGGGAAGACCACAGGGAGATTCTCCTGACAGCCATTCAGAGGCTGAGAGTGGTAGTGAGGGGTCCTCAGGATTGTTTGTTTCTTTGTTGTGTAGTTGCTCAGTTGTGTCTGACCCTTTTGAGACCCCATGGATTGTAGCCCTCCAAGCCCCTTTGTTCATGGGATTCCCCAGGCAAGAATACTGAAATGGGTTGCCATTTCCTGCTCCAGGGGACTTTCCTGGCCTAGAGACTGGACATGTGTCTTCACATCTGCATTGTAGGCAGATTCTTTACTGTTGAGCCAGCAGTGAAGTCCCAGAACTGTTCGTGGAAGAACAGAACCATGAGACCAACCTCTGAAGCAGATATGAGAAAAACAGAGGTGTCTTTCCACAGCAGGTTTCTTATCCCTGGTACAAATGACATTTTGCATTTTAGTCCAGGGCCTCTTTCATCCAGGATAAAGCAACTCATGCCTCTAAAGCATTTAAAATCACCAAGGGTCAGGAGGGAGGGGAAATGAGCATGTTCTATAAGAACATACAGCATTGTCTATGTATTCAATGCCTTATCTTTTCCTTAAAATATCCCACTTTCCTTCTCCAGTGCAACCCATAACGAGTCTCCACTGCCTTTTCTTTGAAAAAATTGTTATAAAATGGTTACATTTTACTGATGTTGTAATGATTGGATATATGATGAAATTTATGTACATATATAATATTTTATCTGTGCAATATGGCTTAGCATTTGTCACTTGCCACTTTTCATGGTCATTAGTAAAGTCCTTAACAATTCTTCAAAAAGCTGCATAGTTTTTATATATGCATGAAAAATGATGGATATATAGTATAAATATGAAACTCTTATATATATGTTAGTCACTCAGTTGTGTACAAGTCTTAGCAACTCCACGAACTGTAACCCCCAGGCTTTTCTGCTCACAGAATTCTCTAGGCAAAAACACTGCAGTGGGTAGACTATTCCCTCCTCCAGGGGATCTTCACAACTCAGGGATCGAATCTGGACCTCCCACATTGCAGGGAGATTCTCTACCATCTGAACCACCAGGGAAGTCCTGTATATAAATGTATACCATAACTTTCATTATTTCTTTGAGATTTACACCATATTTCTAAGTTTTGCTTTCATAAATAATGATGCAATGCAGCAGCAACCATTTCTGTTAATTTCATATTCACATCTTGGTTGTTCCCGGTGGCTCAGATGGTAAAGGGTCTGCCTGCAATGCAGGAGACCCAGCTTAGATCTGTGAGCGGGGAAGATCCCCTGGAGAAGAGAATGGCAACCCATTCCAATATTCTTGCCTGGAGAATCCCATAGACAGAAGAGTCCGTCCATGGCGTGGCAAAGATTCAGAGACAACTGAGAGACTGACTTTCTCTTTCTTTGTTCAGAAGGTCAAATAAATCTGAAGCAGTGAATTTGCATAGTGAATAGTATAGTGTAATTAACAAAATCACCACATTAACTTTATAGGACAGTATGCATGATCATGTCCTTTTTAAGAGAGGCAAAACTGAATCAAGGGTGATACAATGCAGAATTACTAGTAATATTTTACTCCATACCCAGTATATTAGGAACATGGACAAGGAAAACCACACTGCTGTGACAGATTTCATCCTCCTTGGATTCTCAGATGCCCCTGAGCTTAGAGTCTTCCTCTTCCTGCTGTTTGTGTCCACCTATGGAATCACAGTTTGGGGAAACCTGGGCATGATTGCCCTCATTCAGATCAGCTCTGGACTCCACATCCCCATGTACTTTTTCCTCAGCCACTTGTCCTTTGTGGATTTCTGTTACTCCACAATCAGCACACCAAAGATGATAGCTAGCATCTTAAAAGAAGACAGAGCCGGTTCCTTCCTGGACTGCACTGTGCAGTTCTTCCTGTCTGCATAATGGGGCGCCTGAGGCCGTCCTGCTGGAGTGAGTGCCTGTGCCCGCTTTGCAGTGTCTGTGACCCGCTGCTCTGCGTGGTCACGTGTCCCAGAATCTCTGCGTGGACCTGGAGTCTTGCTGCCATCCCAGTGATGCTGTATGTTCTGTGATTCACCTGTGTGTAGGTCTTCAGATCCCATCCTATAGATCAAAGTGATCAATAATTTCTTTTGTGATCTCCCCCCTCTATTGTCTCTTGCTTGCTCTGATGTCACTGAGAATCAATTGGCGCTATAGTCTGTGGCCATTTTTTATGAGATCATCACCATCATGGTCATCCTCACTTCCTACTTGTTTATTCTCATCACCATCCTGAGGATACACTCTGCAGAGAGAAGGTGCAAAGCCTTTTCCACCCGTGCTTCCTACCTCGCTGCCATCATTGTCTTTCATGGAACAATCCTTTTCATTTATTGCCAGCCCCAATCTGGCAACAGCATGGGCATTGACAGAGTGGCCACAGTGTTCTACACTGTAATGATCCCCATGCTGAACCACCTGATCTATCGTCGGAGGAACAAGGATGTGAAAGAAGCTCTCAGAAAATCAGTGACCTTCAAAATATTTTCCCAGAGAATATTTTCTTTGCAGGACTCAGGGCTCCAAATTGGAGGCAGGTGAAAGGGTAATGATGTGCTGTAATGCTGAAAAGGGTGAATAGAAGCGGGTAGCTATGAATGAATCTGACTCACTTATCTTTGTACTTTGTATCCTGTCAATTTGGGTTGAGCATAGAGCAATATTTGCAGTCTGCTTCCCTGCTCTTATTCAATCTAAAATTATTTAAATGGTTCTGGACAATGGACTATTAAAACACATATTTAGTTTGCTGTAAAACGTTCATAAGTTATTAAAGAACTCACATTTTATTTCTCTATCCATTATGAAAACTATGATTAATTTCAAAATTGAATGGCTATTATTTTGCTGTGAATAGCACATGTTTGATTTTAAGCACACATGAGCATATTCTGAAATTGTGTTCCACTTCAGTAGCACATTTAATTCTTTTAGAGTTTTTTGATGGAATACACATTCTAAGCAGAACTATCTTTCAAATTACAAGAATTAGTCCTTGTTCAGGATTGTTTTGTCATACAGAAAATTATAATGTGTAATCCTAACATGAAGAGCTTCTCATTCAGTGTTTCTTTGTTAGTTTCTTTTGAATTTTTTAGGTCATTAGGTAATATTTAGCTGAGAAATATATGAATTGAGACCCAAACAGGCAAGCTATAAGAAAAACACTAGTTTTATTGAATATTTTGTCTGTATCATTGTATGTGATTTTAGACAAATCTACCATATATATATATATATATAAAAACATAAAATTTACATCTTACTTATATATAAATTCTGTTTGTCGATTATACCTTAGTAAATCTAAAATAAAAGTATAAAGCAATGTACTTAAAAAGGAGAAATGTTTGCTGTTAAATCTAGATATCTTTTGCTATGATGTCATTATCCAACAGTTTTGGAGTCTCTGGGAATGATAATGGGACTTGATGAGAAGACGAGAGTCAAACTTTTTATTTACTTTCACATAAAATATTTCTAAATTTGCTGTTGTTTTCTCTTCATGTTTTCAAGAAATATAAATTGCATCAGGAAACAATAATTAGCTTTAATTGCTTGTTCTGGGCCTCTGAAGAAGGCAAGGGGTTCTCTCTAGGGCCTTGTGCCACAGGGAGTGGAGGAGACATAACGGGCTCAGCCTTCCCAATCAATCCATAAGTCCTCTGGGGGCCAGAGGGGGCTGCCTTTCCCACCGTCCCATGTAGAGCATCTAATAGATAGCTCAGCTTCATTTATTCCTTCATGAGGGAAATCACTTGGGGGAATTTTGAGTCACTGCAAACATCAGGAACAGGAAGTGTATACTTTCCAGAAAGATATGTAGAAGGGCCTGACTTAGCTGAACTCCTTCATAGCAATGTCCTGAACAAGTGTTTCCTGGGAGTGTGAGGACACAGGGTCCCTGAGACTCTTTGGTGCATGTCTCTCTGCTTCTGCCATTTCGGGGTAGAACTGTGCAAGGGAGGATTGACAGGTATTTAACCCAAACTCAATTTAAAGGAAATAAAACTAAACTTCTGGATAAATTGAAGCAGCAAGGTGGCCTCTAAATAAGATTTCAAGGCATGGAAAAACAGGGGCTGACTCACAAGACCACAAACAAAAACAATAGGAAGTAATTGTAAAGATAAACATTTTGCATATCATGCCTACTAGATTTGTTGATACTACAGATTGCTTAAATAATAGCATTTGGGAGATAAGGAAATAGATATTTAATTGCATATATAAGTTAACTAGAAGGACATTAAAATCTACTGAATCGAGTAAAAAATGGTCAGTGGTTTATTCACTTCCCCTCACCTCCCAAGGGGACAACAGACAATATCTGGAAACATTTTTCGTGTCACAATGCAGGGACCAGGAATGAAGTTACTATCATTTAATGGACAAAGGCCAAAGAAGTTGCACAGGATAGCTCCCCATAAAAAAATTATCCGGTCCAAAATATCAATAGTGCCATGATTGAAGAACTCTGAAAAAGGTCACAGATAAAGAATTTTATCATAGTGAGAATTGACATGGAAAAATTGCCTTCTGATTGTTACTTAAATATACTTGTGAAAATAGTATGGTGGCTTTTCATAGTATAAAAATTAAATATATGCATAATCCCAGTAATCCTGCTTCTGAATATTTATTTATTTAATTCAAAAGATTGAAAATGATGATTTCAAAGAGATATTAGCATTCCCTTGTTCATTGCAGAGCTAGTCGCAATAACAAAGATTAGAAATAAACAAAATGTCTATGTACCAATAAGTGGATCAAGAAAATCTGGTATGCACATAAAATGACATTAAAAAAAGAAAGAAATGATGCAGTAAATTACCACATGGATGGCAGTATACTTAGTGAAATATGTCAGTCACAGAAAGACAAATACTCTATGAATTCACTTATATGTTTATGGACTCAAAAAGTGGAATCATAGATGTCAGAGGAGAGAAGAGGGAAAAACAGGAAGTTACAAATCAATGGACATAAACTATCAATTAAGCAAATTAAATGAGTTCTAGAGATATACTTACAAATATCATATTGGTAGTCAACAATACTGTATTGTGCATTTAAAATATCTTAATTTGGTAGATCTTAAGTGAAATGTTTTTATCACAATAAAATAAAAATAAATATTAGTACCATATGATCACTAAAATCTAAATTTTACTTGGATTCCATCAGCTTTTTCCCTTGAATTATCTCTTTATTTTCTTGGACCCAATCCAGATACCATATTGTACTGTCGTCATGTCTCCCTAATGTCTGATCTGTGACAGATTTTGACTTTTTTTGGCTTTCCTTTTTTTTGGCTTCAATAATTTTAAGGAGTATGGATGAGGTATCCTGTAGAATGCTTGCAGATATGGGTTTGCCTAATAATTTTCTCATAGTAAGATGAGATAATAGATTTTGTGGAAAGAGTATCACAGAGGTAAAGTTTCTCACCACATCATATCAGGGGATAAATGATGCCCACACTGCACCACTGGAGGTGCTCACCTTTATCTTTTAGTTCAGGTAATGTTGGTAATATTTACTAAACTTGACTGTGAGATTTGAAATGGAGTTGAGTTAATGAAAATTATTTCTACTGTGTTCATGTTCCTTATTTAAACTCTATAGTCCTTGGTTTCTACAAAGAATGTGTGTTATTTCAACCATTCAACAAACAGAAGTACTTAATGGAATGGATGTTGTGGTGCAATCGAGCTTAACAGAACAATTATTTTAACGGGATCAGTTCATTGTCCAAACTTAATATTTGACTTTGCAAATATCTCTGCTTTACCTCTCAATGAATCATGATGATCTAAACACTGGACCTTCATATTTCTCCCATATGTTAGAGTAAAAGTATGGAGGAGCCAGGTTATGCCTGGCATATCGTAGTCATTCAATTAATATTTAATAATGATTTCATATATAATTGCATAATTTTTATAATTATAAAAAATCAGTGTGAGGAAGGGTCTGAGAGAAGTGATTTTAACCTACAAATGTTCATGTGAAATGCCCCCAACACTGCTCCAGGTTTTCTAGAACACAAGAAAGAATTACATCAGAGAATTGTGATTAATTTTAATTATTTCCAGGCTGTAAGAGAATGAGACAACAGTCTCTATGGTTTATGCCCCATAGTTTGTGACTCTGGATATAAGCCTATATCCATCACTCCCACCAGGAGAGATCCTCCTTCCACTCCTCAGCAGGTATGTGCAACAGCCAGCTCGTGGGAAGTTGCTGTGAAACACAGGAGCTCAGCCTGACGCTCCGTGATGACCTGAGAGGAGGCATGGGACGGAGAGGGGAGGCTCAAGAGGGAGAGGATATATCTGTATATATCCCTTCCAATCAAAAGTAAGTTCAAAAATACGATTCTAAACAAAAATCATTATTATTTTCTAAGTAGGGTATTAGAAAAACAGCATGAGTGGAAATTTACAATTTATACATAGAGAGTCCTTGAGTAACACTGAGTCACTGTGAAAATTACCGATGTGCATTGTAAAGGAGGAGGAAGTGGACTCCACCTGCAGAGCTTTGTGTGAGAACTGGTTCAGCTAAGCCCCTAAAACAACAGGGCTTCCCTAGTGGAACAGTGGCAAAGAATCTGCTGCCAGTGCAAGAGATGCAAGTGACTTGGGTGTGATCCCTGGGTTAGGAACATCCCCTGGAGTAGGAAATGGTAACCCACTTCAGTATTCTTGCCTGGAAAAAATTCCATGGGCATAGGAGTCTGGTGAGCTACATGTAGTCCATGGGTTCACAAACGAGTCTGAAACAATGGAGTGACTGAACGCCAACAAGTGCCTGGAATGGAGGGTTAGAAGAGCGCTGAGAATCTGTGGAAGGTGCAATATCTGGTTTCTACAAACTTTTGAAGGAGTAGTCAATTTGAAATAAAGACAAATATTTATTGAAAAAAAAGCAGAAATTTAAAAAATGCTAGTGAAAGAAAAGTAAAAGACACTATTTTTAATTAGGTATGTAAAGTAGCCTTGAGAGAAAAAATTAAACAAAATAGAGAAGAAAGATATAGGAAAGATATTAGCTGTCATAAATCCTAAATGCAAAGAAACTCACCAGCAATTTAAAAATAACATTTGGGTCACAAAATCTATTGCATGGAATAAAACATTAGTTTAATATAATTTTTAAGTGGCTTAAATAAATCAGCTATAGTTAGAATGTCTAGCTTTGTGATAGATTGTCTTTTGAGGTTGTCTTTATTAAATTGTTCCTCAAATTTATGAGTATAGCAAGACATAGGGATCTTGAGTGTCTCAGTTTTCCCTATGATCCGACATCACTGCTGAGCCACATAAAATCTATTTCTTGAGCTGTGGGACTAGAGACATCATTATAAGAAATGAAAGAGAAAAGTCCTGGTTGGTAGGGTCTAAGAGGCATCGGTCACCAACTGTGCGTGCACGTGTGCTGAGTCGCTCAGTTGTGTCCTATTCTTTGTGACTCCATGGACTATAGAGCCAACCCCGCTCTGTCCACATAATTTTCCAGTCAAGATTACTGGAGTGGGTTGCCATTTCCTCCACCAGAGGATCTTTCCAACCCAGGGACTGAACATGCATCTCTTGCATCTCCTATATTGGCAGGTGGATTCTTTATCACTGTCCCCCTGAGAAGTCACTGGTCACCAATTAGAGAAATACAATTTTTACTTCTATTCTATTAGTATTTTCTCATGAAATACCATCACAGTGCAGTACTATCTTAAATGTTTGATCTTTCTCTTTTGCAAGTAATATAGGGACAGAATAAATGTCTTTATTTACGGGCATTTCTACGTTAGAATCTTTAGTAGTGTTAGTTAAATTTTGCTTAAGTTCCTTTCTCATCTCACCTGATACTGCCTTCTAGTATAGCTCTCTGATATGTACACTTTCATTGGACAATTTCCCATAGATTTAAGGTCACTAGTTTTTTCACAAATTGGAATATGAATATGAATAAATGAAGTATCTTAGTACTAAGACATTGAACATAGATTCTCTTTCAGACAGATGGAAAATTTGCACGAGTCTGGATCAAGATTCCAGTCACAGATGTGTAGGTTGATTCTTACTTGCATGTTACAGGGAAAGTCAAGGATCTCTGTCTTGTGTTTTGTCATGTCTTCAATAAAGACCCAGTCTCTATTATCCTTATTATTTTTTCAATGTTATTATTCCACAAGCAATGAGGTGAGATTGATCATTAGGGCTCCCTGGGTTGAGAAGAACACTATCTGAAAAAAATTAACTAAAGTTTATTTTAACAATAGATTTACTGAGTCAGAAATAAAAGGAAACGTTAAAGTATCACGTGGAATTAACAATAAAGGCACAGACGTAAACTGTTGGAGGGTCGTTCTTAGTGTCACATTGTGAACGTGTGATGCAAAATGTAATTTATTTAGAATTTTCTCACTTCTGCTACTAGTTTTAGGACTGAAATAATCAGTTATGGTACTAGGCTAGGTTAATCTCTTATGAATTTATAATGTTCAACAGGACCTGAAAGTGTTATAAAAGGATTTCACTTAAAATAACTCCCTAATCTTTTGATTTCATATTACCTCTAAATGTTGAAATTATAACTCAGAATTATAAAGTTCAATAACGGTACTGTGCTATTTAAAGAAAAGTTAAAATTGTTATCTTTTTAAAATTTTAGACATTTAGCAATCATGCGTAAGAAACACAGACAGGTTCTAAAAGAGACACTTTGCTTCATCTTCCAGCTTTGGAAAGGAGGCATTAACCGAGGGTCTTACATCTTCATTTTCTGTAATATGTTTGTTTCCAGGGCTGATTGATATTCTGACAAACAGAAACCATGTTTCTATCAGAGAGAGAAAAGTGGGATCACGTTCACTCTCCTAGGCTTCTCCAATTACCCAGAGTTGCAAGCGCCCCTCTTCTTGATATTCTTCACCATCCACAGTGTCACTGTGATAGGGAATCCTGGGATGATTGTAATCATCAAAATTAACCTCAAACTGCACAGCCCCATGGGCTTTTTCCTCAGCCACCTCTCCTTTGTGGATTTCTGTTATTCCTCCATCGTTGCTCCCAAGACCATGGTGAATCTCATGGTAGAAGACAGAACCATTTCATTTGTAGACTGTGTAATGCAATTCTTTTTCTTTTGTACCTTTGTGGTTACTGAGTCCTTCTTATTAGCTGTGATGGCCTATGACCGCTTCATGGCGGTCTGGAATCCTCTGCTCTACAGGGTGGCCATGTCCCCGAGACTCTGCCACATTAGTGGTTGGATCTTATGCTTGGGGAGTAGCTTGCTCCTTGATACTCACCTGTACTGTTATCAGATTATCATTTCAAGGTTTCAACACAATCGAGCACTTCTTCTGTGAGTTGTCCTCCCTGCTTTCCCTCTCCTGCTCTGACGCTTATCTCAACCAGTTGCTGCTTTTCATTTCCTCCACCTTTAATGAGGTCAGCACACTCTTCATCACTCTCCTGTCTTATGCGTTTATTGTTGTCGCCATCCTCCGGATGCATTCAGCCTGTCGTCACCGCAAAGCCTTCTCCACCTGCGCCTCCCACCTGACCGCCATCAGCACCTTCCCCAGCACCACCCTCTACCTCTACTCTGTGCCCAACTCCACACCCTCCAGGCTCACAGTCACAGTAGCGTCTGGGTTTTACACAGTGGTCATCCCCATGTTGAATCCCCTGAAATATAGTCTGAGAAATAAAGATGTCAAGCACACAGTCTCCAACATCATGGACTCTAAAATATTTTCATACTAAACATTATTCTGGAAGATTTAGCCTTTGATATGTAAATAAACTGTGTCTGCTAAAGGTTGGTTGATAAAAAGAAATTTATTATTATTGAAGTGTTAATACATAAAATAGAAAGTACATGGTGTTTTGCTTAACTGTACTAAACTTGACTTTCTCTCTTACTAGAAAAAACATTAGCAATCTTTCAAATCTTTTTCATCTGAAATTTTAGACAAAATAATCTGATTACAAAGGTTAAAGAACATGAATATCATGTGGCATACTTGTGCAATCTTAATAATTGTTAATTTACCCTCCTTTTTTAATACCTATGATAGACTAGGCTCTCAGTAATAACATGCATTCCTCCTACAAAAAGTAACAATAGCAGTTCAGACATAGTGCTCATCCTTCAAGAAATGAAAATTCAGTGATGATAGTAGGGCACTTTAAAAAGTGGAAATTGTATAAGATAGAAATTTCAAGTCCTTAAGAGAGATGCTTTTATAAAATAGGTATTATGTTCCCTAGTTTGGATAACAGAAGAGACAGAGTTTTAGGAGATATATTTCAACATTGGAGTTTTATCCAGGAGACTAAAGCCTGAGAAACAAGGAGGTCAGAGTGCAATACTGAGTCAATGATACAACAATAATTTTTTTAATTCAATAAATACTGTGTTTGCATATTTGGATATTTTTGCATATTGTATATGCAGGTTACTTGGCATGAATGAAAGTTGATAAGACACAGTCTATATTCCGAACATGTTTTCAAAAGAGCTCCAGTGTGGCAACATAACCAGCTATGATTGTTGTTGAGTCAACTCAGTTGTGCCGAGTTCTTTTGCAACCCCATGGACTCTAGTCCACCAGGATCCTCTATACATGGGATTTCCCAGGCAAGAACACTGGAGTCTAACCAATAAAGCATTGTAAAGTAAATATAATAACAATAATAAANCGAACATGTTTTCAAAAGAGCTCCAGTGTGGCAACATAACCAGCTATGATTGTTGTTGAGTCAACTCAGTTGTGCCGAGTTCTTTTGCAACCCCATGGACTCTAGTCCACCAGGATCCTCTATACATGGGATTTCCCAGGCAAGAACACTGGAGTCTAACCAATAAAGCATTGTAAAGTAAATATAATAACAATAATAAAAAAATAATTTTAAAAAATAATAATAAAAAACCAAATTACCCCCCCCCCAAAAAAAAGAATACTGGAGTGGGTTGCCATTTCCTTCTCCAGTGATAGAGTCTACCAGAGACTTAAAAATTGTAGACTAGATCTCAGAAAATTTTACATACAAAAAGGAAGCATGGTGAGTACCTGCCTAACATGCATTT